>JANQBM010011345.1:0-12353 GCA_025594535.1 Erythroxylum domingense | reverse complement strand
AAACTCTTGGAGCAACAATACCCATCGAATCAACCTAGGCTTTGCATCCTTTTTGCTCATCAAATATTTCAAAGTCGTGTGATATGAATACACAATCAGTTTAGTTTGCATTAAATAGGGTCTAAATTTTTCCAAGGCAAACACCACAGCGAAGAGCTCTTTTTCAGTGGTTGTGTAGTTCTTTTGAGCTTCATCTAAGGTTCTTGATGCATAGTAAATTACATGTAGATTGCGTCCCACTCTTTGTCCAAGAACAACTCCAACGGCGTAATTACTTGCATCACACATTATTTCGAATGGTAAATCCTAGTCTGGAGCCTTGATTATGGGTGCCGAAACTAACCTCTCCTTCAATTTGTGAAATGCACCACGACATGCATCACCAAACACAAATTTGGAATCTTTTTGTAGAAGACAACTCAAAGGGTGAGCTCTCTTTGCAAAATCTTTAATGAATTGTCGATAGAAACCTGCATGGCCAAGAAAAGAATGAACCTCCCATACATTTATGGGGTAAGGTAAAGATCCAATAACATCTACTTTGGCCTTATCAACTTTAATCCCCTTAGAAGAAACTACATATCCTAGGATGATCCCTTGAGTGACCATGAAATGGCATTTTTCATAATTCAACACTAAGTTAGTTTCAATGTAGTGTTTCAAAATTTTCTCTAAATTCTCTAGACAAGATGCAAAGGAATCACCAAATACAGTAAAATCATCCATAAATACCTCAATTATTTTCTCAACAAAGTAGAAAAAATACTTACCATACACCTTTGGAACATCGCCGGTACATTACAGAGTCCGAATAGTAAGCGCTTATACGCGAAGGTACCAAATGGGCACGTGAAAATTGTCTTTTCTTGGTCCTCAGGTGCAACAGGAATTTGATGGAACCCGGAATATCCATCCAGATAGCAATAATGGGTGCGACGTATAAGTCTCTCCAACATTTGATCGATGAATGGAAAA
The DNA here is from genome assembly GCA_025594535.1 of Erythroxylum domingense. Taxonomy (NCBI): domain Eukaryota; kingdom Viridiplantae; phylum Streptophyta; class Magnoliopsida; order Malpighiales; family Erythroxylaceae; genus Erythroxylum; species Erythroxylum domingense. The sequence continues at coordinate 11,378 of JANQBM010011345.1, read as the reverse complement.
CGAGAGTGATCTTTGAGTGTTGCAGAGTTCAGCTTCCTGTAGTAGATGCAAACTCGTCACCCATTATGAACGCGTGTCGGAACCAACTCCCCTTTATCATTTTTAACCACTGTAATGCTCGTTTTATTTGGAACAACCTGGGTTGGGCTGATCCATTTGCTATCCAAAATAGTATATATCATATCTACATCAAGTAACTTAAGAATCTCTATCTTTATGATTTCCATCATTGGAGGATTTAATCAACATTGTGGCTGTCTACTCGATTTGTAATCATCCTTAAGAAGTATCCGGTGCATGCAGATCATTGGACTTATACCTTTGATGTCGGCAATAGTCCATCCCATAGCTTTTTTGTGATCTCGAAGTACCCGGATCAAACTTTCTTCCTCCACCTTACTCAACTCATTTGAAATAATTACTAGAAGTGTGTCTCCAGCACCCAAAAATGCGTATTTAAGGTGAGAGGGTAGTGGCTTAAGCTCAACATCTGGCGGTTTCACTATAAATGGAAAGATTCAATTTTTAACAGATATCATATGGTCATGTCGTATCGGCTCCAGTAAACTGGACAACTTGTTTTCTTCCATCTGCATCCAATTTCCATTCCGATCATTTACTGCTTAGAACAAACGATCTGGTAACACCCAATTTTTGTCCCAGTTTACTAAGTTTAGAGTTGTCAAGTCTTCAGTCAAGGCTACCTGCAAGGCATCGCAACTGCAAAACTCCAAAAATTTATCAACAAAGGGATCAACATTATTTATAGCAAAAGCAGATGCATAATCACTTCAGTGTTTTATTGCTTTATTGATATCAAATTTAATCACGACACCATCAAATTCCATTGTCATGGTTCCAGTGTGCATATCTATTTTTGTTCTAGATGTTTTAAAAAATGGACGTCCTAGTAAAACCTTGCCAAAATTTCTAGTATTCCTATCATCCATATTCAACACATAAAAATCAGCCGGAAATAATAATCCATCAACCCGAACCAGGATGTCCTCTAACACCCCTTCTAGAAAGACACTTGATATATCCGCTAAGGTTAAGACAACCCCAATATGTTTCAAAAGATCCACATTCAAACAATGTAAATAGATAACGAAATTAAATTAATTGAAGCTCCTAATTCGCACATAGCTTGTTCAATGCCTACATTAGCTATTTTGCATGGGATAGCAAACATACCTGGGTTACGCTCTTTAATTGGTAGCTTATCTTGTAACACTGCTGAGACTGATTCTCCCATGAACACCCTCTCGTTATCATGCACCTTATTCATTCTTGTGCATAGCTCTTTCAAAAATTTACTATACCTGGGTATATGCTTGATTGTAGTCAACAAGGGGATAAAGATTTCAACCTTCTTCAAAGTCTCAAACACCTCCATATCATCAGTGGCCTTCTTCTTCTTTGCCAATCTATGAGGGAAAGGTGGTTTCTCAAGGTTAGGCTGCACAATCTCGATGTTTGGGGCTGCCTTTTCTATTTCAGTCAATACGACATGATTATGTCGTATCGTCTATTTCAGGTCTGGTGCCTCCAATTCCTTCCCACTTCGAAATGTGATAGCACTGACATTATGCCCTGGGTTTACCTCTGGTTGGGAGGGTAACCTACCTTGATTTTCCATCCTTGTCATCGCGGAGGCTAGTTGATCTATGCGTGTCTCAATAGTTCCAATCCTGCTGTCATTTTTCTCAATAAATTTCATTAGCAACATCTTTAAATCATCATCGTTACCTTGCTTTGATTGTTGCTGGTACTGTTGAGGTGGATTGTACTGCCATTACTGGTTATTTCTATTCCCATACCTCAAATTAGGGTGATCACGCTAACCCAGATTATATGTGTTCAAAAAAGGATCATATTTTCTCTTGTGATTGTCATAATTACCCATAAAATTTACAGTTTCATCCTCTTGCAAGGTAGGGCATGCATCGATTGGGTGCTCTCGAGAAAAAAAAAAGTCCACATATTGAAGAAGGTTTATGGACATGTTGTACAGTGCTAGTATTAGCAATAACTTGCTTTTCCAACAAATCAGTTAGTCTTTCCAGTTTAGATTCAAGACTAGAAAACCTTACCTCATGCACTCCTCACGTGGTAGTGTTAGTGCGCGTACTAAACTGCTACGAATTTACAGCCATGGCTGATATCAACTCTCGCGTAGCTTGAGGAGTTTTGTTCACTAACGCCCCTCCACTCGCAGCATCAATGACTCTTCTCTATTCTTTTATCAACCCCTCATAAAACTACTGAATGAGGAGTTGTTCAGTAATACCATATTGTGGGAAACTCGCACACATCTTCTTAAATCTTTCCCAATACTTATACAAAGATTCAGAATCATGCTGCTTCACACTACATATTTCCCTCCTCAAATCCACAGCTCTAGATGCAGGGAAAATCTCTCTAAAAATAATTTTTCCATGTCAACCCATGTATTAACTAAACCAGGAGGTAGATAAAATAACCATTCTTTCTCAACACCCTCAAGAGAAAATGGAAACGCACGAACCCTGATATGATTTTCTGTAACTCCTCGTGGTTTAATCCCAGTACAAATCACATGAAATTCCTTCAAATGTCAATTTGGGTCTTCATTTTGTAACCCATGGAATTTTGGCAGCAACTAAATAAGTGCAGATTTTAACTCAAACCCATCATCACCAGTCGGATACTGAATGCACAAGGGTTGGGTGTTCACAGGTGGTGTGAGCATCTTACGAAGTGTCTCAGGATGTGCCTCTGCCATGTCTAGTTCTATATCGGAATCTGACCCAGATGAAGATAAAGCGATCTCAACTTGTTCTGGTGGTGGTGTAGGAACTGTGGTGGGTTGTTGCCTACGTAGTATAGTTTCCTTCCTTAGTCTTTTAGCAGTTTTCTCTATCTCAGGATCAAACAGAAGTTCACCTGTAGAAAAGGAAGTTCCCTCTAGATCTCGACAATGCACTAGAGCTACAGTACCTCAATATCTCAGGAAACTCATTCCACAACGCTCTTCCAATAAATATCTGGAATGCAAGGAATCTTCATATATTCTCCGCCAGTAAGTCCAAAATTGTCAAGAAAATCCCCGAATTTATCGGCTGCAACAGTGTGTACAGAATCGAACTACAAGGAAACTCTCTCAACAGTACAATCCTTAAGGACAATGGTCATTGCGAGAAGCTTCTATCCTCAAATTTAAGCAGCAACTCGCTCACCGAAATAATCCCCTGGGAGATATCAGCGTTGCCGGTGATAAATGTAGTTGACCTCTCGCACAACCTCCTCACCGGGTTGTTTCCCTCCAATTTTGAAAACTGCACCATATTGGAGACCTTCAATATGTCATATAGGCTACGACTGCCCAACTAGTTGGACCAGTTCGACAAAAGCCAGTAAGTTCACTGATAAACCGGTTGGTTTTAATACATAGAGGTTATTAGGTGAAACCAAACTGGACCACTGACCGGTTCAAAGTTTTTTTGATCAAATCGGTCTATCCGGTTTGATTTTTTAAATCTTGGAAAAAACCAAAATAAGGTAGAGTTAACAAAGATAGGTTACTATTCCAAGAGAAATTTCTATATGATATTTATGTAAGCTACTCAATAATAGGACAAATACATAGTTTTGCATGAAACTCTCTCATTTGTTTAGATACGTTCAAACAAAAAGTTACATTAAACTTTTACACCCAATGCCCAGTGGAAAAATAGAATAGATCAAGTTAGAAATTGAAGGCATTACAATTAAGTGTGTCTTAGATGAATTAATTAAGAAGATACAAAAAAAGGTATGTAATGTCATAATTTGTATCGGGAGAGCTCCATAAATCAAATTTTCATTAGCAAACACAAGGAAAGGAACCAAATTCTAGGAACTAAGATTAACCTTTAGAGCTTTATCTTGAACTTGGGCATTAAAAAATTAAGCTAACATCCTAACACTTATATTTTAAATGCTAATTGTCTTTTGTTTCATTTTTTCTTGTATAGATCCAATCAATCTGAATGCAGTAGATAATAAAGGTAGTTCCTCTCATTCTCAATTTAAAAAATTTAAGAAATTAATTGTTCCTCCCTATCGAGGGAAAAATATAATTATATTTAGTTCATGATTGTTAGCTCAAGGTTTATATTTAATGACTTTGATTATAAAATTAACAGTCTAATTCTCAAAAAGGAAATAAAATAATAAGAAATATGATTTTTTTCTTGAAAAAACCTTCTTTATGAACTTACCTTACTAAAAATGGTTTATTCGAAAGGATCCTACTAATTATGAAGGTCATATTAGCTTTGTGATTTCTGAAAGATTTTTGAAAAAGATGACATTGAAATTATTCAAAGTTAACTCCATCCAGTTGACTAAAGATGTGAGTGAAGCAAAGATTAGTTGAAGAAATTGACTATCTAAAGAAGAGCAGCAACACTTATGAAGAAAAAGAAACATATTCAGACTATCGAAACATTTTGAGCAACATCTATACTCTTGAGAATCATATCATTACTATTATGCTTTAGAAAGTGAAATCACTCTATTAAGAGAGAAATTATTATCTTGTTTTTCTATGAGCTTTTTAAAAGCTTATTATACACTTCGAATATGAAAGGTTTGATAACCTTGAAAAATATGCACTTGTGAGCTTGAAGAGGATTATCAAATTTAATACTCAGTTTTTATAGTGAAACACTCAGGTTGAATACTTAGAGACTGGACGTATACTTAGGTTGTAAGCTAAACTAGTATAAATCGAATGCATCTTTCTTCTCTCTCTCTTTAACTTTTAAATTTCCGCATTATATTGTGTGTGGGTTGTTTTTAAGAAACTCCTTCACCTTAATAAAATTAAAGGCTCCTTCTATTTTCAAATTACAAGAGATTCCTTTCGGTTTTAACAAGAGCATATTGTTTTTAAATTGTTTTAATAGGATTTATCATTTAGTAGACTCCTTTCATTTAAGTAGGGCTTTATCCCACAAAAAGCTCCTAGTTATTAATAAGCTCTTGTTGTTTAAAAAGGCTTTATTTGATAGGCTCCCATTATTTTAACTATGATATGTTTATTATAAGAATTAAAAGAACTTGCAAAAAAATTTTATACACACAATTTGGCCCCCTCTTGCATATGTTAGAGTGATGTTTCACATTTTTGTGTTTTATAGCACGTGATAGATCATGGTAAACACCCTGATTAGTTTTGAAGGGCATTCCATCTCAAAGCCTCCTTACTTAAAAGGAAACAACTACTCATACTAGAAAGAGAGAATGACCATATATCTCCAATCTGAAGATATTGAAGTATGGCAAGCAATTAAAGTTGGTGCTACAATTCCCACTTCCGATAATATAGAAGTATGGCTTGATGTTGATAGGAGAAATATGCAACTAAATGATAAGACTAAATATCACCTGATATATGCGTTCTCTCTAGAAGAATATGAAAAGATATTATACTACTCTATAGTAAAAGAAATGTGGGACAAACGTCAAGTCTCGCTTGAAGGAACAAATGAGGTAAAAAAAAACATAGAATAACTCTTTTAGTGCATCAATACGAAACTATTGGTATGAAATAAGGAGAGACCATAGACGAATTCTTCAGATGCTTCAACAACATCATCACAACCCTAAAGAACTTGGGAAAGATATATCCTAATGACAAGCTTGTAACGAAGATTCTGTGGTCACTACCAAAGGAATGGAGACCTAAGGTGACAACTCTAAAAATAATAAAGGATCTAGACACTATTTCAGTCGACTAGCTACGAGGAAATTTGATGATCCATGAAACAGAGCTTAAGTGAGATGAAGGATCTTCCTACAGAAAAGGAATGACACTTAAAGAAATTTACAAATCAAACGGTGATGAAAGTCACACTGCGTTACAAATAGATGGAGATGATGAGTTGAAATTTATGGTCAGAAAATATGCCTGATTTTATAAAAAGAAGCTAATGATGAAAAAACTAGGAAAGAAGAAAGACGAAAACAATAGGTTCATATCAAAAGGCAACAACAATAGAAATACATAAAACAATCAAATCATATGTTATCACTGTAAGAAAGTTGAACACATAAGACCAAAATGTCCTCTTCTTCAAAACGATAACCTAGAGAATAGAAAATTCAGAATGCAAGCAATGACTATAGCCTGATCAGAAGAGGATTTTAAAAACTTTAAGGAAGAAGAACCAAAAGAAGTCAAAAATGTTTTCTTCATGGCTGAATTAGGAGACGATGAGGTATATTACTTTGAATCTGATATTGAAGTTGATGAATTGAAAATTGCATATCACGAATTGTATGATCAGTACAACAGATTGATGGTTAAGTATTTAAAAGAAATTGGGAAGTCCAAAAGCAACGATACATCTCTGAAGAGTAAAATTAAACCATTGGAATCTGTGAATGAAAATTTGATGACCAAGAATATGTCTCTTGAGATTGACTACAACCAAAAGGCTAAAAAGACAGTTTTGGAAGAAAGAGTAGCTAAGTTTGAAAATATGCTCTTAAAAATTGATTCTGATAAGGTAAAACAGCTAGAATAAAAAATTGTTATCTTAGAACTTGAAAAGGAGATAAATGCTAGAAATATTCAGAAGTTCCTCAACAATATGGATGTGAATTTCCTACATATTCAAAATCAATGCTATACCTAAAAAAGCCCTAAAGGAAGAAATGAAGCGGATCACTCCAGATATCTTTTCCTGCTTGGATGGATGGACTAAAGAACAAAAAAAAAATCTGCCAAGACTTTTTTTTGCTTCGGATTAAGTAATATAACTTTTATAAATGATTTAAGATTTTCCAACAGCATGGCCTGAAGCTTTATGATATTCGTTATAAATACAAGCCATGGGTCCATTAAAGATAACATAGGTTTTGGATTCTTTAGACTCTTCTTGTTTATGTGATAAAATTGGTTCGGGTTTGGTTATTGAAGAACTAGATAATAAAATTAGAAAAGTTCCTACAGAACATACACTAAAACATGTAACATTAGGACCATATGGTATTCTAAATTTAGATTGTGTAATATCACCAAAAAAATTATTATTAGAATGGTCTAATAGATTGGCCTTAATTATATAATTAGAAAAACCATTTGAAGGATTAAAAAATATCGGCACTTTATGGAATTTTATTGCCTATAAAACTACTAGTATTATTCCATAAAATAGAGGAAGGTATGGACCAAAAACCATTATTTTATCTTAAGCATATCCACTCACCACCTATCTATTTTTCCAGAGTGGATTTGTAGATACAATTTATTTAACAAATTTACATAGCATGATCAAATTTTGTTGTCAGTTTATCATAATTTCAGTAGATATGTGGTTATAAATTATAAACTGGTTATTCATGTATATGAGTTTGATAATACTTTCAAAAACAAATATAAAGTTATGTTAATTCTTCCTTTTCTTGACTATATAAGTTTGTATGATTATGAATAATATTTTGAAATGTTTGAAGCATTGTTTCAGAACCATAAATAGACAAGAGAAAGTTATAAGTGTGGGTAAACATTTCAATACAATTTTTACTAACTTTTTTTTATTGTTTTGAACATATATAATTAATAGATGTATATATCTACAAGTAGCAAAAACAGTCATAATTTAATGAACTTTGTTTATAAGAAATTGCATAAGTATAGGTCTAAAATTATGGGTCATACAGGCGTTAAGAGAGTCTATAAGAGTAATTGCATCAAGATAAATGAAACTAACATAGAGAAATAGTAAGATAGCTTGAAAATAATATATAAGTATGAACGAAATATAGATAATAATTAATGAAAAGATAAAAACCCCGAAGGACCCAAAAAAATTTAGGCACCTAAAATGTGATAATATTTTTACAGATGTCCTTCAAAATAGAGATAAGAGAAAATTAATGGAAAGTTGATAGTGGTTATTTGAGATACATGACAGGAGATTTGGGTATACCAGTATGAGCATTCTATAAAATTGTCTAAAAGCAAGTTAATAAAAGGACTACTAACCTTAAAGTTCAAAAGCAATCAAGTTTGTGAGGCTTATTTAAAAGGTAAACAAGTCAGAAGCAGCTTTCCTCCTAAAAATATGGTGTCTACTAGCCAACCATTTAAACTTGTGCACATGGATTTATTCGGTCCCACGAGGACTCAAAGTTTTGATGGTAAATATTACAGTTTTGTTCTAATAGATGATTACTCTAGATTTACATATGGTATTTGATAAAGCATTATCATTTACAATAGCAGCTGATTTAGATGATGAAGAGCATCTTTTGATTCCTAAAAATACATTAGAGAATCAAACTACACCAATAATACCCTCAGAATTATAAAACCAAGAAGATCCTTATGAAGCTAGAACAGAGCAGGCTCCTTTATCTTAGCAGGAGCCTATGCAACGAAAAACATCGAAAGAATGGAGAGGTTTTGATACACATCAATATATTCTTGGAGATCCTTATGAAAGTCTAAAAACAAGATCGTCGTTCAAGAACAACTTTGTGGCTCTCTTCTCACAAATAGAACCAAAGACTGTTAAAGAAGCTCCTACTGACGAAAACTGGGTATCAGCCATAAAAGACGAATTGAATCAATTTGACAAAAGCAAAAAACAAAGGTAGACTTGTAACTCAAGGTTACAATCAATAGGAAGGTATTTTTTTTATGAAACTTATGCACCTGTTGCTAGATTGGAATCGATTAAAATTTTAATTTTCTTTGCATGCTATAGAAAATTCAGGTTGCTCTAAATGGATGTTAAAAGTACATTGTTAAATGGTTACATTAATGAAGAAGAATTTGTTAATTAACCCTAGGTTTTGAAGATGAAAACCATCCAGATTATGTGATGAAGATATCCAAAGCTTTGTATGGTCTAAAGCAGGCTTCTCGAGCATCGTATGAGAGGTTAAGTAACTTCTGCTTGAGAATAACTTTGAAAGAGGAAAGGTCGATAAAACCTTATTTATTACAAGAAAGGAGAATAACTTACTCATAGTGTAAATATATGTTGATGACATAATATTTAGTGCTACTAATCCATCCTTTTGTGAAGAATTCTCAGCATTAATGTAGGGGGAGTTTGGAATGAGCATGGTAGGAGAGTTATCATTCTTTCTCGGATTTCAAATAAGACAAATAGGAAAAGATTCTTCATTAGCCAAGATAAATACACAAAGAAACTCATCAAGAAATATCATTTTAAGAATGTCAAACTTATGGGTACTCCTATGTACACTGGAACTAAACTTAATAAAGACAAAGAAGGCAAAGCCATGGATGAGACAAAGTATAGAGGAATTATTAGATCACTATTATATCTTACAAGCTCAAGACCAGACATTATGCTTAGTGTTTGTCTTTGTGCATGCTTTCAATCAAATTAAAAAAAAGCCACCTTCAAGCAGTCAAAAGAATCTTTCAATATCTACACGGGACTATGGAATTTAGACTATTATCTAAAAACTTATTCATTTGACAGAGTGGGCTATTGTGATGTAGATTATGCAAGTGATAAAGTTAATCGAAAAGGCACAATTGGTCACTGTCAATCTCTTGGAGGATGTTTAGTATCTTGATCCTGCAAGAAGCAAAATTGCACAACGCTTTTTATCGTGGATTTTCGATATGTGCAAGTTCTAATTTATAACCTCAATAATCCGCAAGCATATAGGTCGTTCACATAGTACTAAGGTGTCGATCCCGCACGGAGGGATAATATAATCCTAAAATCTAAGGAGAAAACAATTCGCAATAGTTTAAAATGTCACAAAACTAAGGCAAGAATTTAATTCAATCTTGCAACTCAATTCTAATAATCAGTCATGAAAATATTAACAAAGTATCAGCTGCAACCTCATTCAGAATAAACCTAAAGGAACTATCAATTGAGAGACAGGGGAATTTTTACCTATCTTTAACGCTCACCTAATTGATTATGAATTATTAGATTATTGGTCCTAAACGATCTTAGGGTTCATTACTCTCACTCAAGTTATAATCATTAACCCTAAATTATAAACCATAATCAGATTATGGAAAATTTTTATCTATCAATTAACAATCTATCCAAATTAGATCCGAAGTTATTTAATAAACTATCGGGAACGTATATGAGATCTCTTTTCACACAATTACCGATTTGATTAATTTCTCGTTCTTATTAAATCACCTAATTCCCATTAGCCAAATTTAATTATTTTATTTGATTCACCCTCTTAGTCTATTACTGAATTAAGCAATCATATAAATAAATTAGAATAAATCCAATAAATATAAACAATCAAATTTTATCAAATTAAAGATAAAATCCCGAAGGTAAATATAGAATATCTCAACATTCATAATCCTATCATCAAACTGCTATTCCCAATTCTATATAATAATACAAATGGAAAATAATAGGAAATAATATTCTAAACGGAGACGTGAGACAACGACGTCGGGAAAATCCAAATTTGGGAAGGACATCGATGTTGGCTTCTTCTCCACTTCTCTCTTTCTTCTTCTCTTTCTCAATCTCTCAACAATTCTCTCCAGGCTTTCTCTCTAAAGTGGAGGATGCAAAAGCTCATTCATCTTCTTTGTCTTATTCTTTATATAAATTTTATGTTCTGGGCAACCCTAGGGTTTTTTGGAGATCCGAATGGTCTAAAAACTCCCTTGAAATTAGTCATTTTTTAATGTCTATGCATTTGTCCGACGCAAGCCACGATCATCTGAGCCTTTTGTCACAATTGTGGCAATCAGGCCACGATTGTGGCCCATGTCCTAGGCTTATGTCACGATCGTGGGCTGACTCTATTGATTATGTCACGGGTCGTTGTTTTGGCCCAAGTGTTTCAAAAACTTCTTCTTTCTTCGATGTTGGCCCTGAAATATTAACAAACACATCAAGGTACCTCAAACACATAATAATTAAGCTCAAGACTTGTATTAACTCATAAAAACACTTAAACACAATAAATTAACAAACTAACAAAATTCTAACCCTAAAATATACTGAATGATTAAGTTAACACTTAAATACATATCAAACTAAGCCCTAAAATATGATGCAATTCACACTTATAAGGTTTTGACAATGAACAACTAAAGCAGAATACATAGCAGTTGCCACCTATTGTGCTTAAATTGTAGCATCCCGGTTCCGTAGAACTGGTCGGACCAGAGAAACGGGTCCAAGTGAGGTAAACAAGAGAAATTAGGAAAACACATCTCATGTTCATGCATTTGTGAACAGTGATATGTGCACACGAAATTATCTGCACATGCATTCGTGACATTTTTTTCGGTATAAGTGTGAATAAGTGTGATTTTTGTAAAATAGGTTTTGTAAGTGATAAATTGGATCGGAGAGGTTCATAGT
>JANQBM010011340.1:0-12353 GCA_025594535.1 Erythroxylum domingense | reverse complement strand
CAATTATTCATACTATACCGGGATAATTGTCATGAACGCATGTACACTAAATCCTTATATGCACAAAACTCACTATTCACAATTGCATGGGCATGAGGTATGGTAATTTACCACACCTGGACCCATTTCTCTGGTCCGACCCGTTCTTTGGAAACGAGATGTTACATTCGTAATCCTACACATTTCTAGAGAGTTACACGGTCCTATACACGGCTATGTAGGTTATAGGAACTTCATTTCTTTCATTTTTTTTGTCTCATCTTCAGCCTAATTCATAATCTCCTTCTTGTTCCATAAGGGCAAATAAGATTGGACATCAAGAGGATGGCGCCAATGATATCTTTTTATCTCATTTTGATTATTGTTCCTCTAACTTATACGTACAAAAAATATAAACCAAAATAAGTATCTTAAGCACATTACAACATTAATCACTAAGTATTAGGGAATAAATATTTAGTCAATAAAGTAGTTATCAATTGGTTAAGCAAATGGAGAAGACGACCATAAAGGAAGAAGAAGGATGAGAGAACTTAAGGAGAAGGATTAGTATCTTTTTATATGAAAAATAATTCCATTAAATTCAAGCTTGTTGATATGATTTAGTCATTTTTAATCATTTTTATTGCATTAACAAATATTTAAAATGAAAATACAATCCTTTTCCTTTTCAATTATAAAAGATAAAATTTTCTTTAAGACTTGCATTCATATGGAAGAAAATCTCTAACTATTAATGATTCATTCTTCGAGCATATTTTATTTTGAAATATCTTAGTATTAGATTGGTTACTTATAATGCGTTACACTTATTTCTCTTAGAAGCACTTTCATAACACAAATACATGTTTCAATTAATGTGAGCCAAAATGTAAAAAAAAATAAATCAATGTGACAAATTATATGTATAATAATTTTTACCATGTTAATGAAATTGTTATGTGATTAAGGATTAAACAAAAAAAATATTCATACTTCAATCATATGATTCATTTATTTTAATCCATCTTTAATTTTGGATAATAATGGAAACTGTAAATAAAATCATGAGCAATGAACAATGGAAATGATCAAGAAAAAATATGCATAAACTAAAGTGCTTATTCCATAGTAAGTTAAATAATTCACTTTGTAGTAATTGGCATATTTACTAACAGTTAGCATTTTGTGAACATTCAAAATTACTGTGTAATTTCCTTATTGACTTAAGGAGTATATAGAGTGATTAATTAATCCAGTTGTTTATACTAAACTCTTAGTGTCAAATAAACTGAAAGCAAAAGTTATTGCATATAAGAAAGTTATGATTTTCATCTAGTTAAATGACTATGATACAATTAAGAATTTTTTAACAAGTGAAACATACCAATATTGTAAGCAATACTACTTATTAAAATATTTTTTTTTGGAAATTGAAGAAATTTTCATTGATTATAGTTAAACTATTACAACATTACAATGAGTTCACCCAAAAGGATACTAATTATACAACCTTACAATGAGTCAACTCAAAAGGATCCTAAGTATGCATTTTAAAAGCAAGAACAAGGGGCTATAAGTTCCATCCTTGTTTCATTGCTATTCATAAGTCATTATTAATAGATTTAGCTATAGCTAATTCTTTGATTTCGATGATAATGTTCTCTACTAGTAGTTGTTTGTTTACTTCCTCCCATTTATAAATTCTTTTGTTTCTTTCTCTTCACAGGATATAGATTGTAAGTGTGAATGTTGCTTTGTACAGGCTCCCATCCTCCTTCTTTTGTTTAGAAGCTCTTAACAGTGCGTGTCGAGTGCAATGCCAAATTTGCCTGACTCTGCACATTAAAATTTGTAGATATGGTGAGTGGGGATCGAATCCACTGGGAATGTTTAGTTAATTTTCGTAATGAAAGTAATTGATGCAAGGAAAATATAAAGGGGTTTTTTGGATTTTTTAAGAAATTTAGAAATTAAAGTAAAAGTAAACTATCAAAACAAATTAAAACAAGCAATTGAAAATGGGAAAAGTGTTGAATATAAGTAAGGTCCGGTTCTAGGTTCAATCTCAGCCTAAACACGATCAAGCATATTCCATCATCCTAACATCTTTACAACTCTCTTCGGACTATTGATCTGAGACTAATAGAATGCTCCACTAATCTGGTTTTCCTTTAAGTTGTGTTTAATCAAGATACGATCGTTAATTAAACCTAACTATCAAATTACCTAGGATACGATCTCTAGATTCAATTTGGCAGCTGCATTACAAATTGGAAAATGATCAATATAGGTAGAACCTCCCATGTTCGGGTAATATAACCTAAGTTATGTTGTTCCTAATGATTAACGATCATTAAATGCTACTCACAAACATCAAAGTAACAATTAAAGATTATATTCAATGGTTTAGCAATAGGTTTGAAATAAAACAATCAAAATAACATATTAAGATCATTCATCCCAAAACCCAATCAAATCAACACCAACAAAACAACAATCCAAAAATAAATTACAACGTTAAAGTGATAAAAATAGCTTAACCATGACTTGGCGTCGATATTCCCTTTGAACTAGCACTGAGAAGCTAGCCTTCTATCTTCATTTTTATTCTCCAAGTGTGAGCCATCTTCTCTCTGCTTCGGTTGTAAAAAAATAATGAGGGAAACCTAGCTCCTTTACTCTATTCCATGCCACTCCTCTCTTCTCCCTTTGCTACTATTCATGTGATGTGACAAATAAATATTAATGGACCACTTCACTGTTCACGTGTGTTAAACACTCTCTGCTGCTAGCTCTCTCTTCTCCTTGCTACGTTAAAACTAGCCTCCACTCACGTTTTCTTCCCCAAAACATATAGGAGTTTTCTTTTTTTCCTTCTCCACTTTAACCCTCACACTCCTCATTTTATTCTCCAAAATACAGCAACCTTTCTACTCTCTTTTTATGATAAAAACTAGCTTTGAAGCATAGAGAGATGGCTTAACTGAATAGGTGATCCAGCTGCTACCTCTCCTTCAGTCTTCACCTTGTTTTAGCTGTCCCTTATTTTATTCTCCACTTTAGCCATCTCTAGCCGACACTTCCTCCCTCTTTTCTCTAATTTCGTAGTCCTCCTCTAGACTCATGAGGCAGCTAGGTTAAAAATTAGACAAAATGTACATGTGTTGCATTTTTATTTCCCATCAATTCCAGCTCTCCACGTTTTTATTCTTCCACATTTTCTGCAGCACTCACACACTCACGTTCTTTTGTTTAGCCCAACACCTCAATATCCCTTTGTTTTTTTATACTTTAAACATGGAATAATAGCTGTAACTCACGTGGTATACATTCAACCCTTGCAATCTATGCAGCCGTGAGTAAGAGCCCTCCAAATGTGTAGCTGTATAATTTTTGTTTTATTATCCCAGCTTTTTCATGCTACAGTCGACACCATTTTAGCTTTGTCCTCTTGCCAACCATCTTCATGTCACATTTCTTTATTTTTTTAGCCCCTGTTCATGTCACACACATGCATTCTTTATGCCTTAAATCTTAGCGGAGTTAAAATACTACACAACCGTGAGTTACAATGCAATATTGTTCTTTGTGTTTCCAGCATATGTCTCATCTTTCTTGGAATTTAATTGTCTTCTCTTGCTTTCAATCTTCTTCTTCTTTATGCTCCATGAATCAATAACATATGAAAATTGAGAAGATGGCTTCAATGGACATGCTTTCAGGTTGATTTAGTTCCTTCACTTTTGAAATGTACCTAAGATCAAATATGAGCTAAAGTGAGTATCCTAAGCATTTCTAAGGCATTAATCACTAAGTGTAGTATATCAAATGAATCAACATTTAAACACATATTAGCTCTTATGATCTAGTTCAACGTTGCATTCCAATCATATGACGTGCAATAATTTGCCAACTTGTATAAGATTTGACTCCTAACAAATTTTGAGTATAAACAGTTGAAATAGAGATGGTTCCTGTCTTTAGCTATTTATAAAAAATAATTAAACTACTGTTTTGTCAATAAATTTCCTAGATTAATATATAAAGAGCTAGCTAGCTATAATTAATTTGATAACTTTCAGGGAAGATGCTATTTTCAAAGAAAAAAATAAGTTTTCAAATTTCATAGTTAATTCTCTTACTATGTTTCCAGTGCTTGACTTTAATCCATCGTCATTTCAAGGTTAGTAAATTCCACTTCTCTTATGAAATTAGGTGTCTAGAATGAGTAATAGATATAGCTATCAATAATATAAGTAGGAAAATAAATTTCATCATAGTTTTTTATCTAATCAATACTGCATATATAGTCATATATTGTCCATATTAAAGATTCTAGGGGTACCATATTCATGCTTATTCCTACTTTAGCCTAAACTTTTCTTTTAATAATGCCCTTTTTAATATAAAGGTGAAGGTATTGGAAGAATAAACTAATTTGAAATTTTCTATGAAATCTCTTCATAATTTTAAAGTGATTTTTAATAGTTTCTATAAACCTTTTTAATTTCCTAAAAGACCTCTTAGATTTCCTAAAAGACCTCATGGTTAATTATCTTACTATGCTTCCATTGCTTGAATTTGATACATCTTCATTTCAAGGTTAGTAAATTCTACTTCTCTTATGAAATTAGGTGTTTAGCATGAGTAATAGATATAACTATCAATAATATAAGTAGGAAAATAAATTACATCATAGTTTTTATCTAATCAATGCTGCATATATAGTCATATATTGTCCATATTAAAGATTCTAGGGGTACCATATACATGTTTATTCTTATTGTGGCTTAAAAATTTCTTTTAATAATGCCCCTTGTAAGATAAAGGTGAAAGTATTGGAAGAATAAACTAATTTGAAATTTTCTATGAAATCTCTTCATAATTTTAAAGTGATCTTTAATAGTTTCTATAAACCTTTGTAATTTCCTAAAACACCTTTTAGATTTTCTAGGAAACCTTTTTAAATGCTTAAGATTTAATATATCTTCTTTAGAAGTTTCATTAAGTTTTTATAAGCTTGATGTACTAATGAAGGTAGAGTGAAGAAAAACCTAGAGTCTAATAATACAAAAATGTTATTGTAGCCATAGCACTACAATTTTCTTAGACACATTTATCAATTTACTTTCATCTTAATTTTCTACTATCTTCTACTAGTGCCAACAAGATTTGGTATCTAATCTTTTTTAAGAATTCATAAACTCTATTGTTATTCTCCATTTATACAAATCAAATCCTCATGTTCAATAGAGAACATTATGATTATTGGAGTTCACAAATGGAAAAAAAATTCATTTCATAAAACTTATGGAATGTTGTAGAGAGTGATTATGTAAAACCACCTTAAGAAGGAAGTTTAGAGTCATGGTCAGAGAAAGAAGGAAAAGAATTCAAGGATAATATAAAAAGAAATGTATAAGCTTTTATAATTATTCAACTAGGTATGAGCAAGCCAAAATTTCCCATAATTTATAGAATGAACAAGGAAAAAAAAAGGCCTCAAATGTTTTGAAGGAAAAGTGCCAAGGATTTAACAAAACCATTGTGGTCAAACTTTAAAAGGCTCTGCAGAGATTTTAATAATCTAAAAAGATTGAGATTTTTCTCTATAACCTCAGAAATTGTCAATCAAATAAAAAGTTGTAAAGGCACTATTGAATAAAGGAGAATATTACAAAATATTTTAAGGAATATGCCACAAAGATATGACTATATGGTTATAGCTATTAAAGAGTCTGAAAATTTGTTCCAATTTTCTATATATGAGTTATTTAGATCATTAGAAGCATATAAGTACATGATTCTCAAATCTGAAAAGCAATCTTTGAAACAAAAATTTTACTCTAAAATTAACTTGTAAAAGAAGAATTCCAATAATGAAGACCAAAGGAAGAAATGCGGATCACCATTCAAAAAAGGCTAACACAGTAAAGGTCATGAAAACTAAAAGAGTGGCAATCAAAATTGCATCATTTACAAAAAAAAAATCCAATCATCAATCAAAAATATTTTAATTTAGATGCAAGAAGTGTAAAATTCCAAATCAATATTAAAGAATTTATTGGTATTAAGATAAAAATGATAGCAAAGAGGACACCGATGAAGTAATTAATTTCTCAAAGGAAACTGAAGTCTTATTTTCTTATATGGGTGTTGCAAAAAAAAAAAATCAATATGCTTGATATGTTAATAGTTGATGTAGCAAGCATGTGATAGGAGATTTAGAACAATTTGAAGACCTTGATGAAGGTTATTCTTCTTAAATAGAATTTAGTGGTAACAAGATCATAAAATTGAAGGAAAAGGTGTTGTTGTAGACTAGTCTAAATAAGGCAATAGGAAACTCATACACGATATTTTATATGTTCTCATTATTATCAATAATATACTAAGCATTCAATAGATGATATGGAAGGGTTAAAACTAATTTGATGATGACCTATGCAATATCATTGATAAGAAAAATAAGAAAATTTTTGTATAGGTAAAAATGTGGTTTAACAATGTTTTTCCAATCTCCTTAAAGGCAAATTGAAACCTTTCTCTGGCATTTACGGCATGGGCATTTCAACTATTAAGCTCCACAACTTTTGAAAAGGAAAACCATTGTAATCGAACTACCTAAAATTTGTGAAACTGAAAAAGTTTGCAAAGGTTGTATGTATGATAAAATGTAACATCTTTCATCTCCTAAATCTTCATAGAGGACACATGCTCCTTTAGAACTTATGCATACTTTATCACTTAGTGGAGATAGATGTTTTTTATCCCTTTTTGTTGATGATTATACAAGAATGTCATGGTTGAATTTCCTAGAGAAAATTTTAGATGCTTTTCCTACCTTTATATGGTTTGTTGCTCTTATAGAAAGATAAACTGGAAATAAATTAAAGAACATGTTAGATGCTTTTCCTACCTTTGCATAGTTTATTGCTCTTTTAGAAAGATAAATTGGACATAAACTAAAGGCAGTTAGATCAGATCATGGTGGTGAATTTATTTACTAGCCATTTATAAAGTATTGCAAGAAAAATAAGATTCAAAGACCACTAACTATTTGTCACACATCTCAATCAAAGGGAGTTGTTGAATATATTAAAATAGCAAGGAGCATGTTGCAAGGTAAAAACCTTCCTAATTTCTTATGGGCTAAAGTGATTCATACAATTTTTCATAGCCTTAATCATTCATCCATAAAAGTAGTTCACAAAAAAGCCCCTCTTAAAGCTTAAAGTAGTTGTAAACCAATGGTAAATCAATTTAAAATCTTTGGTTACATTACCTACACCTTAAAAACCTTTCATACAAAATAGAAGTTTAATAACAAAGGAAAAGAATTACTTATAGTGATGAATCCAAGGGTTATCACCTTTTTAATCCAAACACAAATCAATTACAAATATATAGAGATATTTTGTTTAATGAGTTTACAAGTTGGACAAAGAAGGATGAAGATTCCAAAAGCATTTATATTCTTTTTGAATTTGTAAAAATTTAGCAACATGAAACTATATATGAGTCAGTTTTAGGAGAAAGCTTAAGTGAAAGATCTCATTGATCAAATCCAACTAAAATTGATCCTTCAATATTTGATTTTGACTCATTATAAGAAAGGTGCATTGTCTAATTGATATTTATAAGTCAAGTAATGTTACTTTCTTATTTTGTGAACCTTAGTCTTTTAATGAAGCTAAAAAAGAAGGAGTATGGATAAAAGCAATTAATAACAAAATGGATAGTATATAAAAAACACCACATAGGAGTTTAGACATACTTAAAAGAAGAGATTTCATCAAATTAAAATGGATGCATAAAAAAATCAATGAAGATAGAAGCATTCAAAAGTATAAAGCTCATTTGGTTGTAAAAGGTTTTCTCAACATTTTAGAGTTCATACTAATAGACATTTGCTCTGGTTATTCATATAAAAACTATTATAGTTATTCTAGCCATAGCTACCAAATTGGATTTAGAAGATTTTTAGCTTGATGTGAAGATTGCATTTTTTAATGTGATCAAGAGGAAAGGGTTTATGTGGTACAACCACAAGGTTTCACTGGTAAAGGTTAAGAAGATAAAATAAACCACCTTAAAAATTCATTATATAGCTTAAAGTAAGCCCACGTGTATGGAACATGAAGATTAATTCTTATCTTTAACAAAATAGTTTTTCAAAAACCAAAAGAAGCCAGCTCTTTATGTGAATACATAAGAGTAATTATAACTCTCTTATGATGTGTTTATATATAGATGATTTGATCTACACTAATATAAATTTAAGGATAGGTAGCAAATTCAATCATTGAATGCAAAGTTGAGATGATTCTTTAGGCACATGAAATATTTTCTTAGTAATTAGGTAAAGTGATTTAAAGGGAGATTTTCATCTCTCAAGAAAAAGATATTGAAAATTTTCTCAAGAAATTTTACATGGAGTCTTTTATACCAATGTCCACTCTTTTGGATTTAAATAATAAGTTATAGAATAATGATGGAATAGATAATGCAAATCTAAAAAGTTTTCAGAAGCCTAGTTAGATCATTGATGAGTCTTACTAATACTAGACTTGATATCCTATAAGCAATGAGTTATATCTCTAGATTCATAAATAATCCAAATTAATTTCATTTAAGTCTAAAAAAAAAATATTGTGTTACTTATAAGGAACAAATAAGTCTACGATCAAATATAGTTGAGAAAAAGACAAGTTGGTAGGTTATACTAATAGTGATAAGACTAGATGCGTTAATTATAAGAAACAACTAAGGTTAAGATTAAATATAGTTGAGAAAAAGACAAAAAGTTGGTAGCTTATAATGACAGTAATTGGGCGGATCACTAAATGATTGGAAAAGTACATTTGGCTACTTGTTTTTGCGTTAGCTCAAAGGTAATTACTTAGAGTTCTAAAAAGTAGAATATTGTAGCACTTTCTTCAGCAAAAGCTGAGTATATAGTAGCTACAACTGTTGCTTACAAAGTTGTGTGTTTAAGAAGGATTCTTTTAGATTTAAAGTAGAAGTAGAAAGTCTTACGGGAATTTACTGTGAAAATATATCTGTCATTAAATGGCAAAAATCCCTATTTTCCATAGTAGGACTAAATACATTAAGTTTCAATATCATTTTATTCATGACTTAGTATATAAAAAAAAGAAGTTTAGATGGAATATATCAACACTTCCAATTAGGTAGCTGATGTTTTTACCAAATTCTTAAGCAAAGACAAGCTTGATAATTTTAAGGACCATTTGAAAATTACAAATTAAGAGATAGTATTGGAAGACTAAAATAACTTATAATTTTCTAAAAAGTCATTTTCTATTCTCAAAATGATCTTTGTTATTTTCTATAAAAAAATTTACATTTCCTATAAGACCTTTGTATGTTCTAAGAAACTCCTTTGTAGGCTTAAGATTGAATATATGTTCTTTAAAGGTTTCATTTAACCTTTATAAATAGGCTTAATATATTAATGATAGTAGAGTGAATAAAAACAAAAGTTTAGTAATACAAAGATCCTATAGTAATTATAACACTATAATTTTCCTAAATACATTTCTCGATCTATTTTCATCCTAACTATTCCTAAATATCTACTATTTTTCAGTAGCACCCCATACTAGAGGCTATGCAACAAAAAGAAGATATTGACTATGAATAAAATTCCTAAAACCAGATTTTTTACTTAAAAAATCATTTTTCTCTCAAGAAGTTACACTGTGTTGGTATGCTCACAATGCTTAGTCAATAGCCACTTTCTATAAAGCTATCATCATCTATCCTATAATCAAAACTCACTATCCTTTTCCCATACCTCATATTTAGGTGCCTATCATTGTAGGTGAGCAAGTACACAAATTAATAGACATATTAAACTTGGTGAAGAGGTATTAATACTATATATATATATATATACCACAACTTTCTTTTCGTAAAAGAATTACTATTGCTACTTTAGTTTCTTTTCAAAATTAGTATCAAAATTATACTTTTTAAAAATTACCAAACAGTATTATGAATGATACAAACAAAAGAGTAGATCTACACAAAGATTGGCATAAGATTCTATACAATATTTATTATAGGTTCCAAAACTGAAATTTATAATTTTCAAAACTAATAATTAACATATTATACTAAAATGTTAAAGAATATTTTGTAGACAGTTCAAAAATTATCAAAATCAATTCTAGACTCCTTTAAAATTTTTTAAGAATTAAAATATTATTCCTTAGAAGGAAGTGAATGTATAAAGTCAGCAAGGACTATGCTAAGAGTAGTTGTAACCTGTTACATTTTTAGTCAAAGCATAAACATTTTCCTAACTGGAATTTTAGTTATGCGAGTCTCTAATTGGTGATGTTCTCGAGCTAATTTTATGCTTGATCTTGAATAAGATTATATGCAATTTGATTTTGTCATTTATAGATCTAGTGAACTCCTCTTCATCTCGACTTAAATTAGAGAATACACTTTTGTTTCTTTCATCCTATACACTTATGGTTAGATATGATAAAGATATGTAAATCACCAATCTATTTCTTTTATTCATGCTTATAAGCTTCACACTCCAATCTATTATCTCATTCCACCTACCAGAAGGATTCATCATATCACATAAGTTCATTGTATACTTCTAAGCCTTACTTGTGAAATCAAATTGAAAAAATGATCATCATATTCCAACTCCATCTTGTAGAGAATACACCAATTAAGAATGCAAAAATACATCCCTAATCTAATATAGAGAGCTTGTATTAAACTGCTAGCCATATTGTATATGGTACTTTAGGATAATGATCTTTAAACCATAACACTTTAATCGAGCTTATTTAGGGATTAACCTAACTGTATAACAATCTACATGAAGTATTGGAGTAGTTCTCAAAAGCTTCTAATTTCCATATCACTCTATCCTCTATATTATTTTGTAGTATATAATTGTACTATCAATGGCCAACCTGGTGACCTATATCTATACTTAAAGCTATGTATCTATAACTTATTTCTTTTAGATATTAAAGAATATTATAAATCAATAAAAGAGCCAAATTACAAAATGATTGTCTATCCTGAGTAACCAAGTACAAATCTTAGGTTGTTAAGGATGGTCAAACAATTAACATTTTCTAAAAAAGGATGGTTTTAAAAACATAAATCCCTTGAAAACAAAAGTAAAGATCGGAACAAGAATATCACTAGGAATGATTAACAAACCTGAAACTCTATGAGCATATAACAACCTGAACTTTAAAGATTCCAAATAGTGGCCATTTTAGGAGAAGATTGACTCCTCTTCTCTTATCAATGTTTTCTTTATTTTATTGATGTTCCTATTAGTAACGAGCTTCACATTTATTTATTTATTTCTAAATATTTTTAAGTTCCTTTTCCATCATATTGAATAGATTGCACAGCCAAAAGTTGCCTTAAATAGTTTGTAATCCTCATTATTAATCTGTTGAGAGTTAGAAGCCCAATAAACAATACTACTCTAGTCTATAACATAACAAAAGTGGTTGCATCTTTGTTACTTGTCCTTCTATAGTAAATTGGAAAAAGGCCAAGTAAAGAAGAGGTTGAATAATAGGTTCATAAGTTTATGTATAGCTTATAATTAAGATTAGGAAAGAGCAGTGCAACACCCTTAATCTTGTGCTAAATCTTTCCTACACTGCTAACCGCAATATAAAGATGATATTCGGATACAAGAACTTACACCAAACTATTTTGTCCTGATAGGAACTTGGTGAATGGAGTTTGAACATGTCTTTGTAGGTTTTATCCACAATGATCCTAAGTGAGTGCCTTAAGCTAAATAGGGATTTGGTTGGTATGATGGAAAACAACTCAGGAAAGTCCCATTGCTTCTATTATTGAAGAATAAGTTCCCACCATCTATAAGAGCTTTAACTTTTGCATTTTTAGAATAGAATAGCCAGAGACTATTGTAATTAGGAAGAAGATACAAGGGGTTTAAAGTACCCCAATTATCAAACCAATTATGTATCTTCACCATTTATAATTTTGATTTTGATTTCGTATACTTTCTCTTTGTTTCATAATTTGGTGTATAATCTAGTAAGAGTCTTGTCTAGGCTTAAGAGTTAAATTGTTTTTGTTCAATAATTAATTTATATAGATCCATTTTACCAATAATGACTCTTTTATCATTGATAATTCCTCATAATCTCTTTATTAGTAAAGCCTTGTTCATCACCATTATAGAATGTATTCTCAAACCACCCTCACTTTTTAGAAAGCATATGTGTTACCATCAAACCTTAGTATATGATTTTGTACTATTGTCACCTATCCTAAAGAAGTTTGTAAAAGTTTTTTGATATCCTTGCATAGCTTCTTAG
>JANQBM010011324.1:0-12356 GCA_025594535.1 Erythroxylum domingense | reverse complement strand
TAAATTAAAATAAGAAAATATAAATAAAATAAATTTAGTAAATAAAATATTTCATAAAAATATATTATTAGTAATATAAATATCAAAAGGTTATTAGTTGAGGGTATAATGAAAAATAATAATTATCAGAAGGTTATTAATGAAAAGTAGAATTTCTACCACAGAAGCACTTTCCAACCACAACCCTCTTTCTACTTATCAATGTTTACGATGACACCGCACTTTCCTCCAACCTTCAGTTGTTCGCCTGCATATCTAAACATGTGACTGCATTTGAAAACTACGGTGGATAAGTACTTATCCCCACCATACCGCAGATCCAAACGTAGGCTTAGTTATTACCTATAACTGGATGACCTGTAAGTCATAGTGGTCGAACATCATATCGGGCTTCTTAAAAACCAGTTGCTCCCTTCCTCTCAACACCAGTATTCTTTAGCCTTTCTAATATTCACTCTCCACCACAATTTCTCTCGTCCACTTTAACCCTATATTTCCCATCAATTCCACTATCCATCTCTGGTAGACACCCCCATTTATCCATGATAACTCCATAACACCTCCACGCCATTTCCAGGGGTCTCCTATGCCAAGCTTCCTTCATAGTGTCACTGCTTCTCCTAAAAAATTCTAGGCATCTCCTATGGCTACAACCAACTGTAACACCATAAATCATCTCTATTTTCGTAACCCTTCTCCATTACTAATGGTAAACGCTCCACCTCATTGATTTAGGTTTTTCCCAATCTCTTGTTTTACCCAATTGATGATCCTATTAACATCTAATCTTAATTTCTATCATGAATGTGTGTGTTTATGCATTCAATTAAAAAAATTGCACTTCTAATTGCAATAAATTTTAACTTAGGGTGAATTAGGGTTTTAGAATTGGGAATTCCCTAAATTCATATGAATTTCATTGACTTTTTCATAATTGAAGTATCTTTGATTCAATTTATGAAACATTTAAACTTTATTATCTTTCAATTTTGTGTAATTTTGTCTAATTTCCACTATATTGCATTTTTTCCTAAATAAATTTTGAGGATTTTCTTATTATGCATGATTTCTCACAATTAAAGATGTGTTCATTCAATTAATGATAGATTTACACTCCTTATGTTATAAATTGCCTAAATTGTGATTAATTTTATTTAAATAATATTTTTTGATTATTTTGGTCTATATAAAAATTAGGTCATTCCTCTTTATACATTATCTTTCAAGTTAAATTCCTCTTAGTTACATTAATGCTTCACTACCTTGTACTATGTTTAACTCAATTAACTTTTTAAATTGCATATTGCTTTGCATTGCATCAATTTTTGGTATACACCATTTTTTATCATTAATGTTGTGCATCCTATCTTTATCTTTGTATTTGAAAACTTTTGCTTATAGTAGTACTATCTTCTCCATCTTTTAGGTGATCCTTCATATCCAACCTTTACTATCAATTAACACATCTTCCTTAATCCTTTTTCAAAAATCATGGCAAGGGCTAGAGGGGACCATATTCCCACACCTAAAACCTTGACCTACGTACAAGTTAGAGTTATACCTATAGTCTCTAGGACCCCTAAGATTCGAAAATGTCCTTTAATCCATCATCCTTATTCCATATCTTCTAATGAGGATAAATACCTTGACGGTAATTTTTCTCAATTCCTAGATTACGCCAAAACTATAAGAGAACCATGTCATTTCCCCTATCAGTCTATATCAATTTAAGAAATATGGTCTTGTATGCTATTTTATTGATCAAGACTAGAAATCCCTCCTTACTAAGACCTATAGGATTAGACCTACTAATGGTCATCTATTTTACACCATCTTAGTCCTAAGGTCATTTATGATGACACTCGTATTTTCTCCACTTGTGGTCATTTGACTTTCCTAAGCCACGATGATCTTTTCTTTCTCTCTACCCTTATGTTAGAATAACCTATTCGTATTTGTTTTCTTTTACTCAATACGATTCACTTCTATTAAACTAAAAAAAAGAAACAAAAATATCTTATATGCTCTCATTCTTAGCCTTATCTTTCAATACTTTCAAATTCCTCCTGCTCGTGATGAGATTGACTTTTTCTTTGACTCTACTACCCTCCACTGGATGGGATATTAATTGTTTGATGACCAAATGACTAGATCACATCAGTGACAACAACTTTAGCCTTAACGTTCATTTACACCATTCAATGGTCTTGACGAGCCCCTCTTGAGTCACATTGTTGAGCTACTTGCAGAGGATGAGGCCATCACTTCTCGCTAATGACATCACTCCTATTGGATACCCGTCTCATTTCCATTGAGCGTTATCTTACTATATTATAAGGAGAGCTTGACTCTTTCATAGACACCATAATGCATCACCTTAACAACCTGTGTAGATTGATTGAGTCTCATTTCCAACCTCTGACTAGTTAACTCTTTTTGATATTTCCAAAAAAGGGAGAAAAAATTGTGATAATAGATAAATACTATAATTCATAGGGAGTACATGTAGTTATATATCCCTTTGATGATGTATACTTTTTCTAAATATTTCTTTCAATATTGAATTATGATTATGATATGGTTTCATATGTTTTCTTTTATGCATGAATTAAAAAGGAGTTAATTATGATCTTAATATGGGTTGTAATTTGTCTATATAAATTCCCGTAATACTTTCTAATATTATAAATGTTTTCTTATAATTAAAAAGCGAGAGATTTTTGAACATGAGAGGTTTTAATTGAAGATTTAATGATAACAAAATATAAGTACTATTAACGAGGTTTTAGTATTGTTGATGATAAATAACTTGAGAACAAAACAATATTTTGTAATCTTTAAGATCAAGTCAAGAAATATATTAAAACATATCGAAGTTATTTCATTTGTTACTTATTATAAGCTCATCTTGATCATCTTTGATAATGCTTACCATAAATAAATGTTTCATTTTTTTCATTGTATAAGTCTTTACATTTATCAAGAGGCATTATAGCTTATGATGTTTGATAGGTGTGATTTGCATAATATTTTAGGGTTTAATTTGTTATGTATTAAGTGTCAATTTGAGTGTTTAGTATGTGCTTAGGTTACAATTATGTTAGTTTATGTGTTTAAGTGTTTTTGTGGGTTAGTAGAAGTCTTTTAGCTTAAATTTTATGTTATTGAGGTACCTTGATGTGTTTGTTAGTGTTCCAGGGCCAACAAAGAAGAACGGAGAAGTTTTGGAGACTTTTGTGTCCAAACCACGGCCCACAATCATCGCACAATAGGCCATGATCATGACAGAAACATGTGAGATAGCCCACGATCATGTTAGAAAGACTCTACTACAACCCACGATCGTGGCCTGCATCAGGCAAATGCGCAAACAAGAGAAAAAGTAAAGTTTTGAGGATTTTTTGGACCATTTTGACCCTGAAAAACCCTAGGACTGCCAAGGTATTTAAAGATCATAAAGAACAGAAGATGGGAGCTTTTGCATCAGCCACATCTTGAAACCCCAAAGAGCTTTATCGAGAGATTGAGGAAGGAAATGAAGGAAGAGAGACACGAAGAAGAAGCCTACGCGAAGTACTTCTTAGAACAGGAGGTTTCCTGTCATTGCTACCTCCATTATCCATTGCACTCATATTTTCCAGTTTAATTTTCAATTCTATTGATGTATAAAATTAGGATAGTCATTGAGAATATGATTTATTGAATGTTGAGATTTGTCAAAACTCACCTTTGGGAATTTTGTCTTTGATATTAATGAAATTTAATTATCATATGTTTATTAGATTATTTGTGATTTAATTTCTGCACTTCATAATTCGGTAACAAACCGAGAGGGTGAACTGAGTGAAAATCATTAAATTGCGCTAACGAGAGTTAGGTAGTTTAATATATCAAGAATTGAATCAACCGGTAAAATTTATGTAATGAGCGATCTTACATATGTTTCCGGTAGTTTAGGGGACAATTTTAGATCTAATTTAGGTTTTGGATAAATTGTGAATTGAGAGGATGCAATTCCCATAATCTAATTAGGGTTTTTAAATTAGGGTTAATGATTACAACTCAAGAGAGAGTAATCAAACCTAGGATCGTCTAGAACCGGTAATTCAATAAATTCATAATCAATTAGTTTTCATTAAAGTCGGATAAAAATCCCCTTTCTCTCAATTGGTAGTTTTTAGGTTGATTCTGGATTTAATATGCAATTGTTATCTTGTTAATATTTTCGAATTTGATTATTGGAATTAATTTCATGATTGCATTATTTTCTTGTTTAGTTTTATTCATTGAATTATTTTGAATTAAGTTCAGTCTTATATTTTAGGATTAGATTAACCTCCTCGTGGGATCGACACCTTAGGTACTATACAAATGACTCGTGTGCTTGCAGAATATCGAGGGTTAAAGATATTAAAACTTTTTCATATCGAAACCTACGATCAAGTTTTTGGCATCGTTGTCGGGGAGGCATTAATTTAGTTCTATAGTTTAAGGCGTTTAGTTTAGTTTTTAGTTTTTGTTTTCATTCTTTCATTTTATTTTAGAAATCATGCTCTTACAAGAACACAAAAGTCACGAGAGGTTCGAATCATGTAACTGAAACGTTAGATTTAGATATCACTCGACTAGAATGAACCCTTAGGAAAGCTCGGTGAGAAAAAGAAGAGATCGTGAAATCAGCAATGGCTGAGGAATTTTAGCAAAACATGGACCATGGAGCGAACCAAGGACATCAATAGTGGACCCTCATGGACTTCATCAAACCAGGGCTCAATAAGGCAAATCAAGGAGTAGCTAGGCCACCGGTTCAAGCGGCCTCATTTGAAATTAAAGTAGCCCTCCTCAATATGCTTCAGCAGAATATGCAATTTTATGGATTGAAAAATGAGGATCCCAATGCACAGATCATGAACTTCCTCAAAATCTGTGATACTTTTCGGTATCATCAGATGTTGAAGGATGTACTCAGAATTTGGTTGTTTCCCTTTACGCTTAGAGATAGAGCAAAGGCATGGTACCATTCTCTTAACCTAGCTAACATCACGATGTAGGATCAGCTAGTTTGTGCCTTCTTGGATAAGTATTTCCCTTTGACCAAGACCACGAAGATTATCAAGGAAATCAACAATTTCCAGCAAGGTGATTGGGAATCAATCTACGAAGTGTGGGAAAGATATAAGGATTTACAACAAAAGTACCCACACCATAACCTACTCAACAAATTCCTGTTGCAAACATTTTACAATGGAGTAAACCTATCGATGAGAGGCACAATTGATGAAGCTTTAGGAGGATCACTAATGCGAAAGACAATTATAAAGCGGAAGAGCTGATAGAGGAGATGGCAAGCAATAGTTGTTTATGGACGAACGAGCGGGGTAGGCAACCTGCTACCTTCAGGGCCCAAAAAGGAGTTGTGGTGGTCGATCAGATGATAGAAATACAAGCGAAGATCGAAAACTTGACGAGACAACTCAATAGTATGAAGGCTTTGTCCTCAGCCCAGGTGAAAGTTATACAATTAAAGTGTGAGCTATGTAGACAATTAGACTATGATATCATAGACTGTTACTTGATAAAGGAAGATAATTAGGAGCAAGTAAATTATATGGGGGCGCAATATAGACGAGGAGGGGGCAACAATCCCTCCTCCAACACCTACAACCGTAGGTGGAAGAATCACCCTAACTTCTCCTGGATAAATAATGCTGGAGGACAATTTAGGCCTCAAGGATAATCGAGCTTCTAATAAGATAAAAAAAGCTCGATGGAAACTAAGTTGGACAATATTTTGGATAAAATTGGAGGCATGGAAGATGAACATAGGAGGCTCGAAAGAAAATTCGAGTAAGTAATGAAGAACCATGCCTCATCTATACATAATCTGGAAGCCCAAGTAGGCCAACTAATAGAGGTAATGTCTACATAGAATGTAGGAACCCTTCCAAGCAATACTAAGTCCAATTTGAAATAACATATCATAGCTATCAGTTAAACCCAGGACAAGGAACCGAAACAAGTGAAGGAAGAAGGAGATAAAGGAGAAGGTCAAGCAATTAAGGAATTTCTTCCAATTGAGCCCGTAATCGACCCAATTAAGGCAACTTGACCTAGAATTCCATACCCTATCTTTGCTCAATGAAAGTGAAAGTAGGGCATCGAGGAATTTGAAGGAGATTGAATCATTCAAGGTCAGGGAAGTGAAGAAAAAACTACAAACAAAGATCACATTAAAGAAATATGTCAAAAAGAAGGTTAAGGAGCGAATATCAGAAAACACCCTAATATCACACAAAAGAAGGAGGACCCAGGGGATTTTTATATTCCTTGTATTATCAATGGAGTGATCGTAGACAGGGAATTCACGAATTTAGGAGCAAGTATCAACATGAAACCCTATACCTTTAGCCAAAAGTTGGGGTTAAGAGAGTTAGTACCCACAAAGATGTTGGTAAAGATGACCGATAGAACATTGCATGAACCGAAGGGGATTATTAAGGATGTGCACGTAAAAGTTGATAAATTTATCTTTCCCACGGAATTCTATATGTTGGACATTGGAATTAAGAAGTGAATTCGAAAAGAATGTGTAAAGGGCAAAAAAAATAAAGAAATGTTGGAAAACTGTAGGCCACGATCGTGGCCTACGACTGAGCAGGAAAGGGGAGCACGTGTTTTTTAAAGGAAAATTTTACGATTTTACCCTCGAACCACTTTTATATTCAATTATAACTTCACTTTTTCATTCACTTTCACTTTTATTTTTTCTCTCTAGAATGGAAACCTACAAAAGCTCTCACATCTTTCTACACATCTTCAAACCTCAGTTTCCTTTAAATTCTACCCAATTTACAAGAAATATGTTGTACATTAAGCAATCAGCCAGACAGGAGCAATCAGGACAAAATCAAGTTACGAGACATAGGAGAAGAAACAAAGCAACAGACTTTAGAGCTCCTTTCCCAATCTACACAGAGGAGGAAGGTACTTGTTTCCAATCTCTAAATGCTAGACAAATAGTTGTTCCTAAATATTTTGATTTTGAAATGCTCGATAGGTTAGAATTATGCGAAAGAGTAGAAAACTTAATTGAACGAATCCAGTGGGCCCAATTTATACGTTTCTAATTTCCTGTTTACCAGGAGCTCACTTTGGAAATTTTCACTTCACTATCCTATGACCTTAGTAACCCTAAAGAAATGTAGTTTTGGTTGAGAAGAAGAGCTTATGAACTGAAGGTAGAAATCATGTGTGTAATATGTGGGTTTCCTGAATCCTCCATTATCAATCAGCATGATGATTTTGATCCTTCTCGATATTGAAATGAACTCACTGGAATAGAGCAATTTCATGTCAAGAATACTTACAATAACATAATAAGTTCCCATGAGCACTTTTTGCTGCATCAATTCATGTGTCAGTGAGTTTTTGATAAATCAGAAACCAACAAGTGTTACACAAAGGAATTTTTTATGTTGTGGTTCATGGATTCCAGCGTGCACATCCACACATATGCTAAATGCTATTGTTGCGACTTTGCTTAAGAGGAGCAAAAATTTAGGAATGAGGTACCTAGTGTATGCCTTTGCTGAATATTATGGCGTAGACTGTAGTGGGTTAACTATTAATCTCCTTGACTTCCTAAACCATCACCATTTATGGCAGGCTGAAATCCTTAAGTCCCATAATATGGAACTTCGCGATATCAGCCAAATGACAGATCTTAAGATTAGGGCCAGTCAGGCGAGCTAGAGTTCAGCACCACCTCAGCAGGCAGAAGAGGACTCAATTAGTGAAGAGTCCAAGGAATAGGAAGAAGAAGATCAAGGTTGGAAGAAAGTCTTAGAGGCAATCTTCACAAACAACAAGACAGTCATTGATACATTTGCAGAGCACACCAGAATGATGAAAGAAATGGCCCGAACACAACGACTCCAGCGCCGAGATATTCATCAGATCCATCTGTATTTAAAGTCTCAAAGCATTCAATTGCTACCTCCGACACCATCCCTGCCTCCATATCCATGAGATTTTTTTCTAACCCACTTTTTTTTTTCAAATTATTCTTTTTTTAATTTTATTTTTTATTTACTTTAATTTATTTTCTTCTTTTATGTGCTAGTTTGTTCCCTTCTCATATTGAGGACAATATGTTGTTCAAGTGTGGGGAGGGGTATGAGTTTTATTTTTATGTGATTTTGTATGATAGTGTTAGGTTGCATTTCGTAATTTGTTTGAATATGTCAATGACTTAGATGGATTGAAATTGATTCAATTTTGAATATAGTCTGTTAGGTTGTGAATAATCATTAGCTCGTAAAATTAGTGAATTGGGTTCTTTGGTAAATATATAGCTTAATTAGGATTTAGTATAAGTTTAGCACCCTCTAAATTGCCGCATTCATTCATAATTTGAGGCCTTTGAACTTAAGTAGCTTTACTAGTATTTTTCATGAAAACGAGTGAACAATAAGGTAGGCAATAAATAAAAATTAAAAAATGTTTATTAAATAAATAACTATTTCACTGGCCTTCGGATTATGAATAGAGTTAGTAGCCAACTGAGAATGTGATATAGTTGAGTAATCGGATCGACAAGCATCACAAATGTGTGCCTCCACATCAAAAAGCTATAATGATGTTCCAACCAAGCAGCTTAATAAAAACATAACTTAGTCGAGTAATCAGATTAACATTCATTACCAATATTTGCCTCTGCGTCGAAGACTAAGTCATTGTTTAAAAAAAAGTGTGTTTTTAATAAAAACCACTGGCCTTGTAATAAGCTTGACTTTTCATGAAAACATACTTAAGAACAGTTACATAGTATGAATGACCAAAGAATTATCAATGTTTTTGCGCAATTGAAAAGGGTAAATAAATTAACACTTGTATCTAGATTAATTTGTATATTTAGAAGCCCTTGGACACGGATTTTTCATGTTAATGATTTGATATAACTTGAATGATTGTGTTTAAGAGAGACACAGAGAAGAAGTCTACGTGAAGTACTTCTCAGAACAGTAGGTTTCCGGCAGTTGTTGCCTCCGTCATCCATTCCACTTGTATTTTTCAGTTTTATTTTTAATTTTATTGATGTATAGAATTGGGATAGCCATTAAGAATAGGATTTGTTGAATTTTGAGATTTATCTAAACTCACCTTTGGGAATTTTGTCTTTGATATTAATGAAATTTGATTATTGTGTTTTTATTGGATTATTTGTAACTTAAGTTCTGCACTTCATAATTCGGTAACAAACCGAGAGGGTGAAATGAGTGAAAATCATTAAATTGAACTAGTAAGAGTTAGGTAAATCAATAATTGAATCAACTAGTAAAATTTGTGTAACGAGAGATCCTGCATAGGTTTCCGGTAGTTTAGTGGACAATTTCATATCTAATTTAGGTTTTGGATAAATTGTGAATTGAGAGGTTGCAATTCCCATAATCTAATTAGGGTTTATAAATTAAGGTTAATGATTATAACTCGAGAGAGAGTAATCAACCCTAGGATCGTCTAGAATCGGTAATTCAATAAATTCATAATCAATTAGTTTTCATTAAAGTTGGATTAAAATCTCCTTTATCTCAGTTGGTAGTTTTCAGGTTGATTTTGGATTTGGTATGTAATTGCTATCTTGTTAATATTTTCAAATTTGATTATTGGAATTAATTACGTGATTAAATTATTTTTTGTTTAGATTTGTTCATTGAATTATTTTGAATTCAGTTTAGCCTTAGATTTTAGGATTAGATTAATCTCCTCATAGGATCGAAACCTTAGGTACTACGCGAATGACCCATGCACTTACGGAATATCGAGGTTTAAAAATATTGAAACTTCATCATATCGAAACATGTGATCAATTTTAATATAAAAGCTTCTTAATCTTTTAAATAACCTTTAGGAAATACGTGGGAAGTGTTTTAATCATATTTGGATTAAAAAAATTAGTTTTGAGCATTTGAAAATGTTAAAATCATTATTAGGGTGATTGGTTGACTAATATAGGTTAAAGTTGTTAAAATTGATGTACTAAGAGTTTATAGCAACATTGGTTGATGTATTGGTCGATCAATATATGTACTGGACGATAATGTTCTAATGGCTAGTGAATATAAAGCCTTTAATGCATACTGATCGACTGGTATGCTACACTAGTCTACCAATGCATGGAATATAATCATTAGTTCTTAGCTCCGACGACTATTTTAGGCCCCAAAACACTATAAATAGATTCTTTCTCATTAATTTTAGTATCAAGAAGCTTTTGATTGTTCTACTCACACATTTCTAAGTATTTTCAATTACTTGAGCATTCATTGTCTCATTTTAATGAGTGAGCCTTTAACATCAAAGTGAGCAATTTTTGAGTGGTAAGTTAGTTATTGGGTTTAAGATCATTGTATCAGGGTTATCAAAAGTGATTTAGGGTTCCTATTTGCCTTAAAGAAAGATTAAAAAGAAGGTTCCTTTTTTCTAAAATAAAAGATTATATAAAGGGTATTCTTCACCTTAAAAGAAGTTATATAATGGAAATTCAAGAAGAGTCTTGGAAGTGAGTATAGGCAATGATTGTTTACAAAACCACTATAAATTGGCTTTCGTTTCTCTTCCCTTACTCTTTGTTTTATAATTTAATTCATTCATTTTTATTTCATATTTTCATTTATGGCACTTTTCATAAAACTATCAAACATAAGACAAAATCTTGAGTTCACCTAATTTGTCGCCCTTCTTGGGTGCCATTAGGGAATAACAGTAATATTATGAGAGGAGCTGAGGACGGTGGCTAAGATGAAGAAACAACAATTGCATTTTTGTGAATGAATGGACATGTAATATAAAATTGAATGTCATCATAGAGAAGATCTCAATATAAATGTACATACGTTGTATTTTTAATGGATTAACTCTAATAGCTTAATTATCCATTGATAATTTTTTTAGAAAAGGGAATAGAGCTAAGAACAAAATAATTGATTTTTTTCTTGACTTCATCTACATGTTGAATCTCTAATAATCCAAATCACTAAAATCAAAACTCTAAATTAGCTAATTGAAATTTAACTGTATTAAACTGATCCTACAAATTAGAAATTAAATAAGATATTTAGTTTTATAATTACTTGTGTTGTAGTTGGGACATATATAAAACACATCATAAAAATTAATATTATAAAATCAGATAAATGTTGAAATGCTTTATGAAATAACAAATCTATCTCGCTACTAGAGTAAAAGAAGTGAATGAAATGAGACAAAAGAAATCCAATCCATTAGTGAATGATTAGTCTATAACATGAATAATTTCTAAACTATTATTATAGTTAAATTAAAATAATAGGCCTATTTGGTCCTAAAATTTTCATATATATCAAAGAAAAAGGATATGATCGAATGAGATTCAAGCATAAATTGTTAATTTTTATTCTCTTATACATTTAAATGTACATTTAAGAAGTTAGTAATTCTTGTTCTTTTACCAACAATAAGAATATAGAATATGAAAAGGAAATCGAAATTAATATTAATTTTCTTGATAGTGATAATAATCATCACTTAACAACATATCTTCAACATTTAAAAATTATTATAAAATTATAATTAATTACTAATTTTTTTATCAAAATTTTTTCATTATGAATAAGTAATCATAAAATAAATAATATCATAATTGTTTAATAGTATGAATTTGTTTCGTCGCTTGATCACCTATAATTTATAAAAATAATACTCAATTGTTAATAGCTTGTATCTCAAATCCAACAAATTAGTGATTACCATAGTATTATGGATCACATTCTAATATCTATAAAAATTTTCACTCATTTTGCTTGTCGTTATTTGAATAAACAAATTAGGAAAAGGGAGCTGCTCACATAATGTTAATTTGATCTTAGAAAAACAAATATGAGTAATTGGGTATATTGTGCCAGATTTACAACTTGATCACAATATTAAACACATTTAATTTATGAGAAATTTATTTTATTAACTCCTATTATAAATCTATCAATAAACAAATGTATTGTGCATCACATTATTTTAACTTGATAACTATATTTGTATACTTAATTGCAACATCATAAATTATAAACGTAGAAAATTTCTTTTTTAGACAATAGATACAAATTCTTACTAGACGTTTGGTTTGAGCACAGGTGTAACACCCCATTCCCGCAGGATCCGAACCCGATATCGATGATGATACCCGAATCCGTGCCCCGCGAGAATGGCATGTCACATCACTTACTATTTAAAACTCGGTATAAATTTTTTTTGAATTTAAAACTCTTATCAATAATCATAAATGTGGGCCCACTTTTTCTTTTATACAAAACATTTTACAT
>JANQBM010011274.1:0-12360 GCA_025594535.1 Erythroxylum domingense | reverse complement strand
CTTAAGTGTTCTTCCTAAAATGACCCTACACAAACTCTTGTTCTTTTAATCTAACTAACACCATAAGCTTTCTAATTAAATCTCAATTTCTCCTTTTTGTACCATCAATCTTAAAAAAAATGCTACATCAAAAACATTATAATCAAAACCTAATCACAAACAAATTAATCAAAATTAATCCTCAACATAAACTAAACATATGCATTACTAGTATGAAGAGGATCGGGGTCCAACAATATAAGTCTCTAATGGATCATTTTATGATTTTTTAGTATAAATCAGTTATATATAGAAACAAGCATCATCATTCTCAAGGGGTTGTCGAAAAGTTTTATCAATCTTAAAACCTATTTCCTCATCCCCTAATCTTTAGATTAATCTCCGCATAATGATTAATCTCCTATTATGCGCATCTATCATAACTTCATCAATAGCATGGAAAGGTAGTCTTAAAATCAAGGGAACCTCTACATTATCATCCATATCCACAGTCATAAAATAAATAGGGAAGGTGGGTTTGCCAACTTGAATCAAAACATCATCTTTAACGCCTCTAGGATATTTAATTGACATATCTATTAACTTGATTCTTATCCTAGTTAGTTTAAGTTCACCCGGTGCTAATCTCTAAACATTTCATATGTCATCAATTTAATACTAAATCCCAAATTTGCTAATTCCCTTTTAATTGACATATACTAACAAGATAAAGAGTAGTAAAACTCCTTAAAGCTTTGATTTTTGAGGATAGTTTGTTTTGTAAGATGGAAAAACACTCCTTACTTAAGGTAATCGTCAATAACTTGCTAAGCCTCTTCTTATTGGAGAGTGAGATCCTTTAAGTAATTTGAATATATTGGCATATATGAAAGAGCATCAAGAAAAGGAATTTTAATATCTAATTATTTAAAAAGCTCTAAATAGCTATCAAATTTATCTTACTTTCTATTTATCTTAAGTTTACTCAGGTATATAATTTTCAGTTTATACTCTTTGATAAGTTTCATCCTTGGATCCACATTTTTCTCTTTCTCTTTCTCCTCATCTTTTTTTTTCTTACGCAGTAACCTTTTTCTTATCAACTTTTAGTTCTTTTCCTCTCCTCCAAGTCACTGTACTCGCTTGGGTTTGACTTAGTATTCATTTATTCCCTTAGGTTTGGATTAGTGTCACTAAGCAAAGTGCCTTAATACTTTTTAAATACAAGCTTAGAAAACAATCCAATATTCTTTACCAAAAGTGATGGAGGCTTAATAATTTCAAATAAATGCTTTAGTACTTTGGAAGTGAGCCTTATATGTAGTAATGAATTTTTCATAAGCTTGTTAAGACTGGCTTCCTTTCTTCTTTATTTTGATTCTTAAATCCAAATGGAGGCCCTTTTGTTTATTGTCCTTGGTTATTCTATAAAAAATTGAGATAGTTTTTCCAGCCTATATTATAGATACTATAATAGGGATTATTATGAGAAAATTTCCTTACAAAATTAACTTGTTTGGTCATCAACCCCACGACGTTAATGCCTAATATTTATGATTTAACTATCCACCACCATAAATGTCATAACTCATTGCTTGTACCAGTTGAGTTGCCAAACTCATATTATCAATCTTCTTACTTAAGGCTTCCAATTTTTCCTTTAATGTTATCATTACATCAACATTATGAATACCATTTAGTTTTAACTTTGGCCTTTAGTTCCCTTTATTGGTAACTATTTATAACTAGGTTCTCAATCTGCTATTAAAATTGGTTACAATTTTTAAAATAGGTGCTCTTGCCTAAAGATGCATCAATTAACTATTTAGATGGATAACTTAATCTATTATGAAACATTTGCATCTGTAATCCCCAATTGATTCTATGGTATAAGTGGTTCCTTAATAACTCCTTTCATCTCTCATAAATGTCATAAAACATCTCACTCTTTAATTTTTAAAAGGGGAAGATGTCGTGCATGAATTTTATTATTCGTATAGTAGGAAAATAATTGGCTAAAATTTTTCAATAAGACCATTCCAAGTGGTAATAGATATAAGAGGTAAGGATTTGAACCATAATTTTTAACTCTATCCCTCAAAGTAAAAAGGAATAAACTCAACTGAATCGCATCCTTCAAAAATTTATTAATCTTAAAAGGATCACATATTTTCAAGAAGTTGGCAACGTATGCATTTGAGTCCTCATCTAACCAACCATAAAACGACATAAGTTTTTGAACTATCAAAATTATATAAGCGATGATATCAAAATTATTTGCTTGTACTCTTAGCCTAATATTGTTAAATTTTGCCTTGTAAGAGATGGTCTAGCAAAATCCCTCATAGTACAATTCCTCACTATTCCTTATAACTTATAAGTTTCTCTACCTTAAATTCTGAATCGATGTCCTTTTAAGTTTTTTTAATCCAGATCAAGTAAGACTTCGAGACTACTCATGGTCATAAACTAACATAAATAAACCCTAAAATTCAAAAAATAAACATAAGATTAAAAAATAAATTCCCAAGATAAATAAATAAATAAAAGAAAAATGATTAGATAAAATAAAGTGTTCCTTATATCTTAGTCCCTGTTAATGCCAAAAGTTTGATGTGTATTTTTTGAGCAATATAAAATATTAATAGGTAACTGCTCTTATCTATCTTATAGTATAATATAGTGAATACAAGTATTATTCCTATAAAGACTAAAAGGATGAGTACTAATTGTCTTTTTATTCTCTAATCTAAAGTACGAATAATTGAATTGAAAGGAGTGATTATCTAAATTAAAATTACTATCAAGAATAAAAATTAAAGTAATAAATAATAATGAAGCAATTAACTGAAAAACAAGACTACATGTAGAATCCCCCTAAATTCTTTTCATGCTTAAAATTATCTTGAATAAATTATTAATCCCAATTTCTTGGACTAGCAGAAGTTATACCATATTTTTTCTTAAGAAATACAACTCTTATCCTTAAGTTGATTGATTGAAATCTCTTTTTAATAAAAAACACCTAAGAATGAATTTACTTATTCTATGAACTTCATTATTATATTTGAATCTAACCTATAAGATTTATATAGTCCTAATTATAGGATTCCATATAACTCTTATCATTCATGCCATAATCTATTCATATATATGATTTCTATATATATATATGAAATATGAAATTGAATAAAAGTTTTAGCAAATTCCAATTCAACAACAAGAAATAATCATAAATAATTCACAAGGAAACTTGAGTCTTTCATTAAAAAAAGAATTAATATGAAAAAATAGTTATAGTGTTTATCCCATCTAGATATATAGTAATTTAGTTCATACTAGGATAAAGAAAACCAATAACAACTAAGAAAGAATACAAAATAAAAGAACACAAGAGTACAAAGTAAAAGAACACATTCTTATAGATCTTAAAATCTTAAAGTCTCCACTTGAATCTTAATGGAAATCCTTTCTTTCACTCCAAAGTTGCTCGTTTCTTATCTCAGGATGCTCTAATTTATGTCTCTATTGATGTGTAATCATCTAATTTTTAAAACTTCCCTATTCTAACAAAATCTTAAAAAAATTAAAGCGACCAATCCTAGATAATTTAAAGTGACAACTATGAGTCCAACATAGACTTGTATTGTTCCTATCTTCCTTAAGAGCATCAAGAAATCTTTATTTTATATAAAAATCATTACCAAAATGGGTCCCCATTACAAATATAGGTTGGATCCTTATTTTGAAAATTATTTAACCATTATGATGAACATGAGTCTGTATCATGGAACACAGATCCATGTTCATCATGCACTAATTCCATATTGCTCTAACTTGCACTAAATCCCTCCACTTAGACTCAAATTTGCTTGAATTCATTCTTCTATTATTAGTGAATTATAATAAGGCCTTAAAATAAAATCTTAACCTAATTGAGTATAAAATCCTACAAAAATCATTTCAAGATAATTAAAATGTTTTATAATCATACTAATAATGTTGTCCACTTAGCATTTATCAAATGTCAATAAACAAGGAGATGTATCAAAGATTAGTAGGTATGCTTATTTATCTATCATATACCATCCAGATATTGTTAGAGTAGTGTTCTAAAGGCAATCACCTTTAGTACTTTTATACAAAATTTACTTTGATTAATAAACTGAAAGAGAATTTTCATTAATTTGATGTTCATTTATCTATGAATTGATGTTTATCTTAAATCGAATTAGTGAAGTCCATGATACAAAACATAACATAAAGGAAATCATGATGAGATCATGATAATGAGATTCCTATAATGTGCAATTATGTTAGTATCTAAATTATCCCAAGTCATAAGATTAATGAGACAGGACATTGTTAATCTGGATAGACTAGCACATGTTATAATCCCTGATTTGATCAAGGAGGGCATCATAAACTGTAAGCATGAGATGTTTAGAGTTAATATGTAGATGCTTACTAAGAGTAGTAAGTACATCAGATGACCCGCTGTCAAGACCTAGAACTACTTCGAGCATATGACAACCGTCGTATACCCGGGTTAAAGATACTCACGGTACCCTTAAACTAATTACGTAAGGCTAGTTAGACATCTTTAAAAACATTTTAGCAGCACAACAGCCGTAGTTTGAAAATCCCAAAATGGAAAACACCTATAAATTAGTTTCAAATGCACTTCTATATTCACATTTTAACTTTACCACAACTTCTGGACTTTGAAGTCCTCTCAAGAGCAATCTCAACAATAGTACAAAATGTTCATATATAAAGTCATTTACAAGCCACAAGATATACAAGAGTTAATTTACAAAATTATAAAGCATATTAACATAATCATGAGCCATAATTTACAAAATTATAAAACATATCAACATAATCATGAGTCACTATACAACAAAATTACAAAATAGAGACTACCCACGTGCGATAATGCCCGAAATATGTCAAAAGACCGCACGAACCACTCAGAGCTTCAAGCTTACCAAATTAATCTGCATGGTTAGAAAGCAGAGGGGATGAGTACACTATGTACTCAGTGAGCAGAAAAAACATGTATCGCAAATAGAACCTGATACACACCAAAATGGTCTAAATAACCTAAGGACGGTATTACGCATCTAATATGCATATGCCCACCTTTGAAGTCAATATGCATGATATAGAAACACATAAACCTAGTCTATGACTCATCCCATACTGGTTAGGAACCACATAGGCCTAGCCTTTTAATCACTCATTCCGTGAACATAGGTTCTAGTTCCAGTACACAAG
This sequence comes from Erythroxylum domingense, assembly GCA_025594535.1. Taxonomy (NCBI): domain Eukaryota; kingdom Viridiplantae; phylum Streptophyta; class Magnoliopsida; order Malpighiales; family Erythroxylaceae; genus Erythroxylum; species Erythroxylum domingense. Next base: position 7,101 of record JANQBM010011274.1, on the reverse strand, counting down.
AGTAGAAAAGCATCACATGTAAAAATTAAGTCTCGTTAAGAAGCCAAAATAGTTATGTATGTCACCACTAGTCGGTCAAACTAGTGATACACACATTTTTTCCCCAACTCCCCTCAAAAGAAGGTGTACACTGCTTTGACTTTAACAATCCTTTATACGAGCTCCTTGATCCATGGCTCCCGAGCCTTTATATATACAAATGTATGTATTTACTACTCAAACATATAACTCATATTTATACACCATCATATAAGTGTATAAAACGCAATGTTACAATTTTTTTAAGCTATAGGATTCAACCATTAAGCTTCTCACATGGTTACTTCCCTTATTATTCACATAAGCTTTCTTTTGCATTTTCCAAGGCATTTAATACCTTGATCCAATACCTACACATTTGAAAACATAACTAAGCATATTTTTATCTAAGCACATTAGGCCATTACTCATCAATCTAAGCAACAATTCAAGTTTACTCTTAAGTAAACATGAAAGCCTCTTTCCAATGCACACCATCAAAATCCTTAAATCCTAAGCCAAGTTCACTTAGGCTTTTTATCAAACACCTAAAGGCATAAACTTGAAAGCCTCCTTCTAATGTACATCTTCCTCATTTTTCATCATCAATTCACATTATGCATAAGCAATTATCATCATAGAGTTCATTTAAACCATCAATTTCAAAAGATATTCAAAATTTCACAAACTTTTACCAAAGATAGGGCATTTTACTTTTGGCTTAAGGAAGCTTCTCCATGACTCATTTCATTCATCTAAACCATGTTTTATGCATATTCAAGCATGGAGAACAACATATCTTAACACCGAACTTAAAAATCATAATGTAGAGAGAGATGAGACAAAATTTACCTAAACTTTTCTTTAGTGATATATTAAAATCCTTTGAGAATTTCTCAAATCTAGTGATAGAGTTGAGTTCCTTGATCCCAAATTAACTTATAACACCTTAGTTTGAGTTGGAGAATCAAAAACTTGGTGAAGATTAAGTGATGGCCAAAACTTCCTCCTCTCTTCTCCTTTATTCTTGTTTCTTTTAATTAAAACAAAGTGTTTTAATGCCAAATAATGGGGTGCATAGTCACACACAAGAAGAAGGTTCTAGAATTTTGACTCTTCTTTGACTAAACATGGTGAATTTACCTTTTTGCCCTTAGTTTATGTGAAATTACCATTACACCCTTCAAACTTTTCCTAAATTTGCAATTAAACCCAAAATTTGAGAATGACCAAAACTTTTATTTTCATATTGGTCCTCGGACTTTTAAAAATTTATAATTAAGCTCTTTAGCCTTATAAAATTACATATTGGTCCTCCAAGAATTGAAAAATTACATTTAAGTCCCTTAACTTTTAATAGGTTATAAATAAGCCCTTATGTACATTAACTTTTCAAATTAAACTTTCTAAGTGTCCAATAAGTCGATAAATCATATATAATCACCTCTAACGGATTAGAAAACATTTAACTCAGCCGTTATGGCCATATCCATCTAATTGAATTGATTTTACACACTTAGAAGCTTATATGTCAGAAATCTCCAAGATTTTGCATATCGATGAACTCTAAGTTTATGTAAGGGCATATAACATTATATATCACTAGCATATATACCGAAAGGATTCAAATACAATTTTGAACTTATATAAAACCTTGTATACATAAATATACAGTAGTATCTCCAAGTACATACCAATACAAAAGGGCTTAAAGAGTCCAGCGTTACAAGTCCTCCCCCCTCAAAAGAGTTTCATCTTCGAAACTCTTAAGTCGAGGATACAAATAAATGGGGGCACTGACGTCTCATAGCATCCTCAGGCTCCCAGTCATTTCCTCGACCCTGTTGTTTTTTCAAAGAACTTTAACCGTGGGAACTTCCTTGTCATATAACCTCTTTATCTGCTGATCCAGAATTTGGATTGGTTTCACCTTAAAATTTAAGTCTTCTTTTAGCTCTACTGGAGGTGTCTCCAAAATATGAGATGGGTCCTATATATACTTCTTAGGTATCGAGACATGGAACACATTATGGATACTATCCAAGTCTGGTGGCAATTCCAACCGATACGCCACAGTCCCGATGCGCTTTAATATATAGAAAGGTCTAATATATCGAGGGTTTAGTTTTCCTCTGCTTTGAAATCGGATTATACCTTTCCATAGTGATATCTGAAGGAAAACCATATCACCAACTGCAAACTCTAATGGTCGTCGCCTCTTATCCACATAACTCTTTTAACGATCCTGGGAGGCTTTCATTTTCTCCCGGATGACTTTTACTTTTTGAGTGGTAATTTCTATCAATTCGGCTCCTTCAACTTTATCTGTACCAACCTCCTTCCAATATAAAGGTGTCCAGTACTTTCTCCCATAAAGTGCTTCATATGGTGGTATATCGATACTTGTCTAATAACTATTATTATAAGCAAATTCTATCAAAGGCAAATGTTGGTCCCAACTCCCTTGGAACTCTATCACATATGCTGTTAGCATGTCCTCCAGTGTCTGAATAGTCCTCTCCAACTGACTATCAGCCTGGGGGTGAAAAGCAGTACTAAACTTTAGTTTAGTCCCTAAAGATTACTAAAATTTTGGCCAAAATTGAAAGGTGAATCTCTGATCCCTATTTGATATTATAGAAACTGGCACCCTGTGCAGCTGCACAATCTCATCAATACATAACTTTGCTAACCTCTCCAATAAGTAGGTTATGTGGATAGGCAGAAAATGAGTAGACTTCGTTAATCTATCCACTATAACCTAAATAGCATTGTGATGTTTTGATGTATGAGGTAGTCTAACTACAAAGTCCATTGTCACGTGCTCCCACTTCCATTCCAGAATGGGCAAAGACTGTAACATATTCGCTGAAGGCATCTAGCCACAAATTCTGCTATCTCTCTTTTCATCCTTGGCTACCAATAGCTCTCTTTAAGAGTTCGGCCCATATTTGTGTTACCAAGATGCACAAGATAAGCAAAACTGTGAGCTTCTTCCAAGATAGCTCGTTTGAGATCTTGGTCATCCGATACACAGACACTATTTTTGAAGACTAACAACCCGTCTTCTTTCATCCAGAACCCCTCATCCTCTTTGGATGGTAATTTCTCTCGAATCACCTTTAACTCGGGATCATCGGCCTGTGATCTCCTGGCCTCATCAAATAGTGTTGGCCAAACTTCAAACGGTGCTAGCAGTGTTTTGTCATCCTCAGCCATTGAAAGTCTAACCTTAAGGCTCCGTATACTCATTAAATGAGTCATATAAGGATTTTACCTAACAGTTACTACCGAACATGACTTACGACTTAGTCCATTGGCTACCATATTTGGTTTTCCCATGTGATTTTCAATCACTAAGTTATAATCCTTAGTTAATTCCAACTATCTCCTTTGTCTAAGATTTAGCTCCTTCTGTGTCATTAGGTATTTCAGGCTCTTGTAGTCGGTGTATGTATAACAAGTCTCCCCATAAAGATAGTGTCTCTAAATCCTGAGTGCAAACACCACCACTGTAAGCTCCAAATCATGAGTAAGATAATTTAGTTCGTGTTTCTTCAGTTATCTAGAAACATATGTGATCACTCGCCCGCCTGCATAAGTATACAGCCAAATCCTTGACGATTGGCATCATTGTATACCTCATACCCAACCCTTTGGGTAGGTAGAGTAAGCACTGATGTAGGAGTCAATCGTCTCTTCAGTTCCTAAAAACTTGCCTATCATCCCACTGAAATTTTACCCCCTTTCGGATAAGCCTCGATAAAGGGACTATAAGTACTAAGAAGCCCTCAACAATTCTTTAATAATAACCAACTAACCCCAGAAAGCTACGAACTTCTGTCACATTCTTGGGATGTTCCCACTTAAGTATAGCTTCTACTTTTTTAAAGTCCATATAAATACCTTCTTCTGATATCACATGCCCAAGGAATCCTATCTCTTTCAACCAAAATTTACACATTGCAAACTTCACGTATAGCTGTCTCTTGTGAAGTATTTGCAGCACAATCTGGAGATGTCTAGCATGCTCCTCCCCATCCTTAGAATAAATCAAAAGGTCATTAATGAAGACTATAAGAAACTAATCTAAATAAGGATGGAACACCCTGTTCATAAGATCTATAAATGCTACAGGTGCATTAGTCAATCCGAACAGCATCACTAAAAATTCATAGTGTCCATGCCTTATCCGAAAAGTAGTCTTATACACATCACTTTCAGCAATCTTCAACTGATGGCACCCAGACCTCTTATCTATCTTTGAGAATACTGTAGCTCCTCTCAACTAATCAAACAAGTCATCGATCTTGGGGAGTGGATATTTATTTTTGCTGGTAACTCTATTTAACTATTGATAATCAACACATAAGCAGAGGGTTATTCTTAACAAACAATATTGGTGCTCCCTATGGTGAATCACTCAGTATGATGAAGCCCTTGTTCAATAACTCTTACAACTGAACTTTCAGCTTTTAAAATTCTATTGGTGCCATATGATATGGTGGTATAGATATCGGTATTATTCCCGGGACTAAGTCAATAGCAAAATCAAACTACCGATCAGGTGGCAATCTAGGTAACTCCTCAGGGAAGACATCGGCGAACTCACATGTAATAGGAACATCTCTAAGTTCAACCCTCTGTGTTGAATTGTCAATCACATGTGCAAGGTATGCCTGACATCCCTGGTGAATCAACCTCTTAGACACTTTCTCTCCAAGAGGAGTGACGATAATGAGAGGGGGATCTAATGGCTTCAGGGGATGACTAATGTTCTCGGCGAAGGTCACACTAACAAAGGACCTTTACACACTAATGTTGATCAAAACTTTAGCATCTATATTGAGAACGCGTATAACACCTTCTAACACTACGTGTTAGTAGCTCATACTATTTACGAGTTTAACGGTACTACACAGAACATGTATCACAATATAACAATACAACAATATGAAAATGTTCATCCTGAAAATACCTATAATCATGTCCAGATTGGCTCGAACATCCTCCTCTGTCATTGCATAAACTCGTGCTTAAGCTCGCAAAGTAAAGCACTATTGACCTGTTGGAGGTATACTATTGCCTACACCAGTCCTTTGTGTGGATTTAGAAGACTGAACACCTACCCTTGCAGTCTCCCCTCAGTGTCTCACTGGTTGCACCGAGCTATCTCCCTCTCGAGTTGAAATCTAAATGCCCTGTCTCTCCATATTGAAAACACTTTCTCGATTTTGTACATTTTCCTGAATGTATCTTTGTACAGTTTCTACACTGTTTGGACCGAGATGATGGAGCTTGAGAAGCGGAGTTAGTAGTAAGGGTAGTGCTCTGACTTCCTGGTCGTGGTGACCGTAAACTGATAGTTGATGATGCAACGCTTCCAATACTACTTGGAAGTGAACTACCGTGATTCCTTTTGGGATGTTGACTGAAGGGACCTCCTCCCTTCCTTTTTCGATTCTTTTCCTCCCACTATCTCTCGTACTCTTTCACCAACCTCTCGACTCTCTTAACTGACTGTACCATCTCTTTGAACGTGGTGGTGGGGGTAACCATCATCCTTTCCTGAATTGCCAAATGCAATCCAGTCTCAAACCGAACATACAAATTCTCTTAATCTGCCACGTATTCTGGGACATAAGTGGCAAGCGCTCTTAGCTCCGTCTCAAGCTCGTGCACCGACCTATTCCCCTTTGTTAGTGCAAAGAAGGTAATCTTCGTCTAATCTCTATCAAATCTAGTATAATATTGTTCGTTGAATTCGTTGATAAAATTCACCCAGGAAATCTAATTACGGTAGCGTTCTCAGACATTTTCCCACCATAATCTAGCATCACTCTCCAACAATTGAACAATTATCTTCAGCTTCATCTCGTCAGACAACCCATATCATAGAATGTCTCTATGGTCCGTCTCATCCAAGTTTTGACCTCGATAACATCACCGCGTCCATCAAAGCTACCAGAGGTTCCTTACCTCCCTCATATACCTCAAGATTTCAAGAATCGTATATTGCTCTGATGCAGGACTAGGTACCACTATTAACTGTCGAGGTGGTGGTACTTGTGGTGGCATATGTGGCACTTTAGCCCCAGGCTGCTGCTGTGCAGTGTACTGTGCCCACTATGTCATCACCTGCTGCAGAGCCTCCCTCGACACTGGTGGCAAAACCGGTTGTGTTGTCGCTGCGGTGCTTCAGTGTGAGACTACCTATGAGTCGAAAAGATAGCAACTGTAGGTTTTGCGACTACTTCAGTGATGTGTTCTTCTAACTCGGGTCGCAAAGATCCAACCTTGCGATGACTTCCCCTTCCTCTTCCAACCATGCTATCATTATAAAATCAAAGAAAAAGATGTTGTTTAATAAAATAGATCATACTAAGCCTAGCTTATCTAATGTCCCTTACACCTTAAGGAATGTCAACGAGTACTCTCACCGAGGTCGAAATCATTTGACCGTTAAGGACGTCAATTTAACAATCTAAGACTCAATTTCTCGACCAAAGAGTTTCGACACCCAGACTTAACTTCTAAGGCTCATGAATCTTTTGAAAACGGTAATAACACTTTTGAAAAAATAAAAAATTTTCTCTGATACCCACTACGAGATTATCATATGGATGATTTAACAAATATTAGTGATTAATCTCATTATATCAATGGAGAAAATATCCTTATACTTGAGGTACTCAAGGATATCTTGGATACTGATCTTGTGCTTTTACACCATTTCTTGTAGCCTCAACTTGAGATCGCTCATAAGGTGGTGATTAGGTATAACTATTGGTATTCAAAGATAACTAGGTAGTCAATATGTAACACCCCACTCCCGACTGGACCCGAACCCGATATCGACGGTGATATCCGAATCCGTGCCTTGTGAGGGTGGCGTGTCACATCACTTCACTCAACGAAAATCGGTATAATTTTTTTTTAAAATTTATAACTCTGATCAATGATCAATACTTTGGGCCCACTTTTTCATTTATTCAAAACATTTTATCATACCGCGATAAATCAAAAAGTACAGAAAATCGATAACTCAAATTGGCCCATTTTGTTTAAAACCATTTGGAAACA
>JANQBM010011242.1:0-12363 GCA_025594535.1 Erythroxylum domingense | reverse complement strand
TTCACGCAAAACATGATTCATTAACCTCATAAAGGTGCTAGGTGCGTTAGTTAAGCCAAAAGGCATCACTAACCACTCATACAGCCCATACTTAGTTTTAAAATCAGTTTTCCATTCATCCCCAGATTGCATTCGAATTTGATGATAACCATTTTTCAAATCCATTTTTGTGAATATGCACGCAGCATGCAATTCATCCAACATGTCGTCTAACCTAGTAATAGGATGTCTATACTTTACAGTGATTTTATTCACAGCTTTGCAATCTATGCATATCCTCCACGTTCCATCCTTCTTTGGTGCCATCAAGACAGGAACAACACACATACTCAAGCTTTTCCTCACATGACCCTTCTCTAATAGTTCATCCACTTGCCTTTAAAGCTCCTTTGTCTCCTCAGGATTGCTCCTATAGGCTGGTCAGTTTGGTATTTGAGCTCCAGGCATGAAGTCAATTTGATGCTCAATACCCTGTAAGGGTGGTAGTCCTTTAGGTATTTTTTTCAGGGAAGACATCTCCATATTCCTACAAAAGAGACTTAAAAACATTTGGCAAATCTTGATTAGGGTTAGTTTCTGCCATAAAACACTCCCTATATCTAACCACCACAAGTGCTCTTTTCTTCCCACATGCTCTTGTCAAATGTTTTTCCTTTGCAAACAAGTTCACCTTCTTAATTTTTCTCTCACCCTTCTTTTCTCTTTGCACTTTTCTCTCCTGCACATCCCACTTTCTTTTTCTCACTTATGCAGTCACTCCCTATTGGGCCAATCTCAATTTTCTTTTGGGCCTCTTTTTCTTCTTCTTTTTTTTGAACCTCACTACTCGAACCCTCCTCACTTTTCATTGTTTTGACCTGGTCCAAGTAGATCTCATGGGGTGACAATGGTGCCAAGATGAAATTTCTACCCTTAAATTTAAAGGAGTACCTATTGGTGTACCCATCATGCTCTACATGCCTATCAAATTGCATTGGTCTCCCTAATAGCAAATGACCTGCCTGCATAGGTACCATATCACAAAGTACCTCATCCTCATATCTACCAACTGGAAATGACACTAACACCTGCTTTGTCACTTTCACCTCACCACTGTCATTAAACCATTGTAACTTGTATGGCTCAGGATGCTTCCTACATGTTAACCCTAATTTAGTCACCATAATCATGCTAGCTACATTTACACAACTACCCCCATCTATGATCATATTACAAACTTTTCTTCCCACTAAGCATCTCAAATGAAATAAGTTTTCTCTCTGATCTAAAGCCTCCTCCTTTACCTGAGCAATCAAAGCCCTCTTAACAACAAGTGCTTCTCCTATGGTAGCTCTCTCCACGCAATCATCATCACTATCATTTTCATCACATGGCAAGGGATCACATTCACTATTATCTTCAGACTCAACTATCCCATTATCCCTCATATACATGACTTTCTTATTAGGACACTGAGATGCAATATGACCCAAACCTAAACATTTAAAGCATTTAACACTAGAATGATTACTAGAAGATGTTTGGGTGTTAGGTGTATCTTTTGTTTCAGCCCCTACATTCGGCCTCTTTGGAGGCTCCTTGAAGTCGACACCCTTGTCCTTCGATCTCTCCTCCCTTTTGGCCCATTTCGAGTTCTAATTATGGTTAGAACTCATTCCACCCCTTGCTATCACTCTAGCCTTGAGTTGCCTTTCCACTTTCATGGCCATGTTCACCATTTCTTCAATCTCCATATTGTGTTGCAACTCCACCACATTGGTTATCTCCCGGTTGAACCCACTCAAGAAATGTGCCATAATAGCCTTTGAGTCCTCCTCAATATTAGCTCGAATTATGGCTATCTCCATCTCCTTATGATAGTCCTCCACTGACTTAGACCTTTGTGTGAGTCCTTGGAGCTTTTGATGCATCTCCCGGTAATAATATGAAGGAACAAACCACTTCCTCATGCACGCCTTTATTGCTGCCCATGTAGTGATGGGGTGCTCTCCATTCCTCCTTTGAGATGTCACCAACTGATCCCACCATTTTAATGCATAGTCAGTGAACTTAACAGTAGCAAGCTTTACCTTTTTCTCCTTAGAGAAGTTGTGACACTAAAAAATCAAGTCCATTTTTCGCTCCCACTATAAGTAAGCATCAGCATCATTCCTACCCTTGAACGATGGAATTTGCATCTTGATGGATTTGAGGTCTCCATCTCGCCTGTTGAGCGTTTTTCCTCTCCTAGCCCTCGTAGGCATGTGCAACATCCCACTACCACATAGTACAAACCCAAACATTCAACAATATTCAAGTACATATCCTATTATAATGGCATGTTAGAGCAAAAACAAATCCAACTTACACATGGCATCATCTAACATAATCAGAAGTCATCAAATTTTAAAACCATTCATTGCATTCATTCACAAAGTTTACACTGTTTCCATTAGACGAATGTTTACAAAACCTCATATAGGTTCTAACAAAAACTACAAAATAAAATTTATAACTCTCTGACGTCAGCTGATAGACCTCTGAGCCATAACTTAGTCCAAACCATTCTTCTAATCCGGAACAAACACTAAGTCTCCTATCTCGTACCTGAAAAACCACGTTTCAATTTTTTTTATGAATTTTGCGAACTCAACGAGTGAACCATCATTGATGATTTCACTGGATTCACATACACAAATCACATATTTCACAATTATTCATACAGAACATGAATATTTCAAATACTCACACTGACATGGCACATCATTTAATCAATGTGAATTAGATCATATATAAACATATACAGATGCATATAAGACTCCACATTAATTATTAATGTTGTGATCGAGTGCCTGTCACATATACAAATATTGACCCATTAGGCTCAGTCAAAAACATATATCATAGAGCATAGCTCTACGTGCCAAATCATATATCACGGAGCAAAGCTCTATGTGCAAGCGCTTGATACTGGCCACTTTGGTCACAACATCTTTATTTGAGCATGCATTTTATGAAATGCATTAATTCAGAATTTACCACTTATCACAATTATGTATAAAGCACAGTCAAAATTTCATAATCATCAGACCCAAGTTTGACATTCAACTTTCATTAAGAATTCACATAGCATAATACAACTAGAATTATCAAACAAATAAGAACATTTCCAATACAGTCCCAAATATATACTCCTCGGACTTTAAGTCCGGAATTCAGAAACAATCACAACAGTTCAATAATTGGAAGCTTAACAAATCAAATTAAATCAATCCTAGGAAATTTATCTAGGTTGACTCATAATACACTCCAAGAAGCTATTGTCTAGATGGTTTGGTAATGTCCGACTGGCTTCCGATGTGCTCCTCTAAAACATACATAACACATTTACAATATATCACATTTTTGCACTAATGTAAGTATTCCTTTATGCACATATACTTATATAAAATATGCACAATGCATATTCAATGACAATTCCAGGGTACTTTATTGTGATCCTTATGAACAATTCATTCAGATATCAAATCCCTCGTTAATACCATGTATATTTATAATTGGACCAAATCAAAACAATGTCAAAACAATTTCATAATTTCATTGACCACTTCAGATTTTTCTTCTAATACACATACGGGCCAATTTTGCATACTAAATATGATAAAGTAAATGAAAAAATTAGGCAACACTTTCTTCTGGAAAATTGTTCAACCATGTCTTAAGTTTCTAATGACTCCAATATCATCTAATTTGGTTCAGTATAATATGAGTTATGCTTACAATACCACAGACTATGTATATTTGAACATTTGGCCAGTACATGATCATACCCTCGAATTGTACAACTCATATCTTTTAGTTCAGATATCAAAAAATTACAAACTTTATACCAATTTAAAGCTAAGAGAATAAACTACAACTTTAGTGAAGAGATATCCATCTAAGTCGGCCTGAATCAATACATTTTATTCAATAAACACAGGATATGATTTCTGTCCCTGGTAATGCTACAGCCTAAGCTAATATGAAGTTTCGTGCCAATTTTGCAAGTCTTAGAAACATAATTACAATTGGATTTCTTCAAAAAAGTTTTATAATTATGTTTCTAGTTTAATATGAACTAAAAATAAACTTATTTTGAAATCTACAGATCAAGTTATAATCAGAATACCTAAGCATGTTCATGAAAATGTTCCAGTTCATAACATTCCAGCAAACTTCCACACTTTCATCCTATCAATCGCTTTCAATTTAATTCAGATAGCTCTAAATATTTATTCAGATAAATAAAAATGTCATAGGAATCCATTGATCTAAGTTTCAAGTCATTTGGAGTTCGGATGAAAAAGTTATAGCCAAAAGACTTAGCGTTATTCAATGAAATACTCTAGTTCATAACCCATACATGCAACTACCTCCTTTTTCTCTCTCTATCACGCAAATCTTCATCTTCTTCACCAAGCCTAGTTTTTTTTTTCTTCTCATTCCTTTTCCAACTTAATCACTTCTAAATCGTCTATTATGCTTGTCTACACTCACTGTAACTTCCAAACAATTCAGAAATAATTCTAAACTTCAAACATCACAAATTCGAAATTCCACTTCTCCCTCTCTCTCTATTGTAAACTTTCAAATCCTCATATTTTCATCTAATGCATATTCTTTCATTTTTATCTACTCTTGCACTTCATTTAATTGCTAATCCAGTTCAGAAATCATCCACCACAGATCAAAATTCGAAAATTACTCCTTAACACCAAACCAGAAATTTTTTCACTACTATTCATCATCTTCAACCTTTGTCACATTTTCTGCACTCCCTCTTTCCTTATTTCATGACTCCTATACCATATCTAACTTATATTCTTTTCATTTCCACTCCCATTTTAGCCCATCTTACTCTCATGCAACTCAAAACTCAAGATTCAAACCAAACACCAAAATCAAAACTCACCTATGGTTTTTCATGCATAATTACTGCAACTCATCTATCTCATGCATGTGTTTATTTCCAGCAAGCAAAACATCAGAAAAAAAAATCAGTTATGGAACTCAAAAACTTAGAAGTTTACTTACCTTGTTTTCAGAAAATCACAACATGAGAATGAAGACCAAAACTCGGTGAAGACAAAGCTATCCTAAGAGAGAACAATGAAGGTTTTTGCCTAATATTTTGCTTTAATAACTCATAGACATGTGGCTCCCTTGCAATTGAGCCACTTTTCATCCTCTTATAAGTGTTAAATGTCATTATGTCATTTTTCCATTTTTTTTAGTCTAAAATACCCCAAAATTTTCAGAAAAATCCCTAAATTTCTCAAAAATTCCAAAATATTACTAATAGTCTCCAAATAAAATTTGTAACACAATTAATCAAAATCCACACTTTAATCACATTAAAAATCACTCATACTTGGAAAAAATGTCATGAATGCATGTACAATTATTTGTATATGTGCAAAAGCAATAATATCATGTACGTGTATGTCACATTATGTATGACGTGCATTTTCCTAATTTTCTCGTAAATTTCTCATAAGTTACTATTCTAGTCTTAACATGGTAACGGGATGTTGTAGCATGTGCTCCCCATACTCCTCCTCCTCTTCCTCCTCATCAAACTCTTCTTTCTCAACCTCATACTGTGGTGGTGACGATCGATGAAAAGGAGGTGCTTACTGTCGAAATGCAGCATGTCGAGCTTGAGGTTCCTCAAGTCCTCCATGTCTGAGCTCCGTAATCTGCTGACCTTGCCTTTTCATGGTCTTCCTCATTTTGGTATAGGTCAGATTGAGCCTCTCGAACTACTGTTTAATAGCTCTTAAGGTGAGAGCATTCACCTCTCCAATTTGGATCTCATCTTGTTCTCCTTCTTCCTGAGACATTGCGTAGACTAATTTCTTCCTGAAAAACAAATGTTAGCAATAAACGGCCTCACAAAACTCCCTCACGTGTTTCACTCAAGTCAAAGTCATTCCCCTCATATTTTCATAAGTCACAGCTTTTGCCCTCAATTGTACTCACACACTCTTGCCTCTTATCACTCAATTTCTTCTGAAATTCAAGTTATAAGTCGGAACTAAATTCCTATAGATCAACAATCCCAAAGAAGTAGAGTGTATGTTCAAATAAATTGCAATATGAATCCAACAATTATGCCACCAGTTGCCCAATTATAGTTCCTAACGAGTAAGCAATTCGCACAAGATAATTAACAACGAAATAATTTCAATTTGAAACTAAAGTATAATCCAACTTGAACGATTAAGCAATGTAATTGAACAATTCAATCAATAGGTCTTTTTTTTAATTTTCAAAATTTTGGGATTTTTTGGACCTTTTTTAGACCTTTTTTTGGATTTTGTTCATACTTTTTTTTATCGAATACCAATAGAAGATAAAACAAGGAGAAGAAGAAACCCTAGGCTGAAATTTTTCACACCCTAGGTTTGGTTGAAGCTGATGGGTTTAAAGGAATAAAATTAAATGAAGGTGATGAACAAACCCTAATTTTGCTTTGAAGTAAATAAGAATTTACCTCATACCAATGCTCTAATTCCAATTGACGCATGCACGGAGGTGATTCAAAGAAGGGTTGTCTGAAAATCCTTGGAAGTTAATGATGGTGACATCGACTTGATGGGTTTGTGTATGTTTGGAAGTTTTGACAAGGAAGGACAAGGAAGAACAAGATTTGAAATTCAACAAAGAATAAGAGGATACGTAGGGTTCAATCCCTACTAGAACTTAAGAATATGTGATTCGAGCAAGATGATCGAAACTAAAACCAAGAAGGTTGAATCAAATAAACACGCCACAATTTAAGAAAATTGATAAGTGAATTATTGATTCATGTTGAAACAAGAACAAGAGGCATAAACCTCACTATGGCTGGCGGCACAATCAAGAAATAATAGTTCATACCCTACAATAACCCTAATAAACCTATTTATACTTAGGCTTAATAATAAGTACTCGGGCTTTAACAAAAAGGTGTCTTACTTAAAATAATTAAAAGGTCTAATGTATGGGCTTAATAGTCCAAGTCTTCAAGTTTTCAAGTCCCAAGGGTATCCAGTCCAAAGATTCGAGTTAGATGGATCAATTTGGGTTAGGATCCATAAAGCTCTCCTCCCATAGGCTTGGACTGTTCCATCCTCTCCAAAAGATAGCCCACATGAGCATAGAGAGCCTCCTTAAGTCTCTTGGTCCTAGCTCCGGTCATGGGCCCAATTGGCATAGCTAGCTCTCCTCCCATGTCTCTGTCATTCATGTCAACTCTATGGTGATCCGTGCTCCTGTTCACATCACCTTTCTTGCTAAAATTATAGCATTAAAATTTTTTTCTTACTTTTTAATTTTAATCGATTATAATTTTAGCTCCCACTTTGGTGATATTCTATTTATCTCCCTCTTGTTACTATCAAGGCTTCATTTATTTGTCTTCTTTATTCTTATGTTCACTCCCTTCCTCTAGAATTACAATTATAATATAATCAAAGAATAAGTAGATTATAGGAAGATTAATAGTTAAGATGATGATGAGTTGATCATATAAATCTAATAAACTTTGAAGTAGTAAGTTTAACATGTTCATATAGATCTATTATATAACTCAAGGACATGAGCTGAGAGAATAGTGTAGTCAAATTATTAATGTGCTCAATCACTAAATGAATTTGCACATTCAAATTGCATAAAGTTTCCTTTTAAGAAAAAAATTATTATGGCGTGATTTAACCTTATATTGTTTTATGAAATGATCGTATATCTCTTTTTTTATTTTCTTTTCCTTTATACTTGAACAAACTTCATAATATAAAGATAGATGAATATTTGCAACAATGTTTATGTCTATGTTTATTCTAATTGGCATCATTAGTTATGTTCATTAGCCTTTTATTAAGGGATATAAGCGATTATTCTTTATAAAGTTACCTTTCATCTTTAACTTCCACAATAAGAAAATATTCCTGTTGAATTTCTCAAGCTTAAATTTGGATGCCATTGCTTCTATCCTGGAATCCTTTAAGCTAAGATAAAAAACTCTCACAATTCAATGTAAACAATACTTATAAATGTGAACAATATTTACTAGCTTGAAATGGTGAATAATATCTAACTTATTAACTGATATGAAGAGTCCATTTTTATTGGAAACCATATAGCATATAATAAGTATATTTGCGCACTATAATTAGCCTTTGATATCATTTTTTTTTGGAATAATTAAGTGGATAGAGCATGATCACATCTCACATATGATATTATTATGAGTAAAAATATGAGTTACAATACACAAATTCACTAACTAATTAAATATAAGTTACAAAATGATTTGTAACTTAGAACTATAAGAATGAATCCACATAAGCTCTACTTTTAATACTTGTATTTGCTTCTTGATACTTGAAACAAAAGGGTGAGTATTGATTAGTTAATCAAACAAACTATAACTATATATTTCAATTTGTTCTAATTGTCATATATTCTTATATTTGGTTTTGCTATCATACATTATTTATCTTTATCTAAACTTTTTCATGAATAATCTCTCTTTCACCATATAATTGTTTTTCTATTTTACTAGGCCTACATTGTCACATGTGGAATTCCACTAATGTGAGCCCCTTTGAAGTCCTACAACTCTTGTAATTATTCATACTTCAAATCAACAAAAACAAAAATCTTTACTACTTTTATATATTTTTCTTCTAACGATATCATATTTTCTACTTTATTTTCAAGTCATTATTTAGGTTGGTTGGATTCTTATTAAGTTAAGCGCTTTTCATCTTTCTGTTGAAAAAATAGAAGAAAAACTTTATAGAAAATTGTTTATTTGACAAAAAAACTCATTCCTTTATGTAAAATATCATCTTGCCCTCCACCATCATATAAAAATTCATTATGTTGATGCCACTAATAACATATTGTTTCTCAAGTCCACAACCATAATCTAATATCCACCCTATTTTTGTTTTTCTATTTCATGCAACTATAGTTCACGACGGGCCAGGCTGCACCCACTGCCTAGCCTACATCTAGTTAGATTTGGGATATAAGGTTTGAACTTGCTCAGATTGCCTAAAATATCATTGTTTTGTTCATATTTAAACCTATATAACAAAATGATGTTGTTTTAGATAATTAAACTAAGATAACATATTTTGGGAGAGTGTTTAGGTCATCAATTCTTTTGAGCTAGACTTTAAGATGACTCCCTAGGCTTGAGCCTAATTCAAAGCTTGATCGACCTGGACCTGACTTATTGACTTTGTATTAGGCTAAACCAGGTCAGATTCTAATTTTTACCCCTATTTCAATAATCACTTTTGTCCCATGTCAACCTTATACCAATGCCTTTTATTGGCATTTACTCACCCTTTAGACATGAACACGACCACTTTAGTCTTTGGCTTCATGAAATGGAGTGTTAAGAACATTGTAGAATCGAGTTTGACTTTGGACATATTAACCATGCCAAGAAAGTTTGACTTTTTACAATCAAATTATAAACAACTAAAATAATATTTCGACAATCACTTTTTCTCGGATAAATCTCCTCCAATAATATATTGTTTATGGACTTTAATAGAAAAATAAAATTACAAAATACAATGAAAATATGTTCTTTAGGTGTTTTGTGCTTTAGACAATTTCAAATATGGAAACTTATAAGAGTAAGAGGAATTTATTAGCATTTACATGAGTGAAATTCATATGGCAATGTGGAGCCCATTAAATCTATAACAATACTGCCAAATGTCAATGTGTAGGTCTAAGTTAACATCTAAGTTGCTTGCCATGCCATTTGTTTAATGATACGTACATACTGCTCTTCTATTAAGGGAGTTAATATAAGGGACTAAAGAAGGAAAAATGCTAAAATTGAATGAATTTAAAAAATAAATTCAAGTTACTAGAATAAGAAATTGCCCATAGTAAGAGGGCTAAAAATATTATTATCCCTTAGTAAATTCCAGGGGTATGATTAAAACATGTAAGAACTTTCAAGATGGTAAACCTTATCTCCTTATCTTTTAACCTAGAAGAGTTCAACTAGTTCAATATAAATTTCTTCCCCCAATTAATCATTAATGAAAGTTAAATATTTAAGTGGAGAGTCTATATACAAAGATAGAAAGGTGAAAGAGAAAATAAGATTAATACTTAATGGAAGCAAACTTGGAAGAGAGTTTGGAAATATTAAGAAGATCAAACAAAAGGCAAGTCACTAAAATTTAGGAGAATTCAAGTATTGGTTGATCAATATCAATTTCAAAACCTTTTTGTACTGTGTTATGATTTCTAAGTAATTAAATTTAAATTACATGAAAAAATAATGTAATCTACACATGGTTTTTATTAACTTAGAGAAGGTGTATGACAGGGTACCTAAGGAAATCATATGGAGTTGTTTAAAAGGTAAGGGATTTCCTATGACTTATATACAGGTTATTATAGATAGGTATGAAGGTGTAAAGACTATAGTAAGAACGATATGAAGAGATGCAAAACATTTTAATGTCGATATTTGGCCATACCAAGATTCCTTATTAAGCCCTTTTTTGTTTGTGGTAATAATGGATAGGGTCACCAAAAATATCTAAGGGGATGTGCCTTGGTGTATGTTGTTTGTTAATGACATTGTTTTAGTGGATGTGACAAAAGAAAGTGTCAATGTCAAGCTAAAACTTTGGAGGGATATGTTAGAGTCAAAGGGCTTTAAATTGAGCAGGACTAAAACTTAGTGCTTAAAGTGTAACTTTTCAAACCATAGGATGGCTTCTGATATGGAGGTAAAGATTGCTTTAGAAGTTATACTACAGAAATTGTGTTTTAAGTATTTAAGATCTTTCATCTAAAGCAATAAAGATTGATGAAGACATAGTTCATTGTATCAGATGAGGGTGGTTTAAATGGACAAGTGCATTAGGAGTTTTATGTGAAAACAAGATACCACTCAAACTCAAAGGTAAAATCTACCGTGTAGCGATTAGGCTGACCATGCTCTATATAGTAGAGTGTTGGCCCGTTAAACATGCACATAGCCATAAGTTAATGGTGACAGAGATAAGGATGTTCCATTAGATGTGTAACTTTACTAGTAGAGATAAGCTCAGAAATGCAATGGTAAAAGACAAAATAAAATGGCTAATATTAATGAAAAATTAAGAGAGATAAGGGTTAGGTGGTTCGAACATATTAATAGAAGACACCCTAATACTCTAGTGAGAAGATATAAGAAGATTGTACTTAAAGACCATAAAAGGTAAAAAGGAAAGCCTAAGAAAAACTGAAGGGAGGCGATCAAGAATGATATGACTATGCTAGAACTTATTGAATACATAACTTTCAGTAGAAAACTTTACTGTATTAGGATATAGGTAAAAGATCTCACGTAGAAGTTCCTGCTCTTTCCCGTAAATCTTTTGAACATTTCTCTTTCTAGTCATATGTCATATATTTATCCTAAAAATTTAATATGTAGTATTTTTCTCTTAGTTATTTAGATTAAACCTTTTCTAAGCCTAAATATTTTCTCATAATTGCTTGTTTGATTTATTTATTTACTTGTGTTCTTTCTTGTTTGTGCATTTACTTACTTATTTTATTTCATTTATCTATTTTACTCTTCACCTTGTTCTATATTTATTCTATTATTTATTAAATTACTTATTTTCATATTTTATTCGTACGTATTTATTTATTTACATTTTATTTTAATTATTATTTTGTTATTTTAATATAATTACTTATTTTATATTTTTTTAATCTCTACCTTGTTTTGTACGTATTGTATTATTTATTTTATCACTTATTTTTATATTTTTATTTGTACACAATTACTTATTTATTTTATCTTTATTTTTATTTTATTTTAACTACTTTATTATTTTAAAATATATCTTTTTTTCATTTGAGTTTATTGGAAATAACCTCTCTACTAGTTAGGAGTAGGATTGCGTAGTTTTGGACCTCTCCAGACTCTACATATTAGTGAGATTTCTATTGAGTTGTTGATGTTATTATTATTATTTTGATATATATATTTATGTAGATTTATCAAAACTAGCCTCTCTACCAATTGTGAGTAAGGCAGCATACTACTAGAGCTCTTCAAATCCCACATACTAGCTTGACTTGCCCTAGGTTGTTATTGTAGTCAAAAGGAAAAAAATTATAAATTAGATGTTATAGAATTTAATTTGTTACAAATATAGAGGCTGACTTTGTTAACCTTACTATTAGCTTCGTAAACGTGAAGCAATATATAAGTTGAAATACATGTTGAATTTTTAACAAATAAATAGTTTATGTTTTAATTAAAAATAAATTATTAAAAGTAAAAATAAAAAATCAATTGACCATTGATTTTTC
>JANQBM010011235.1:0-12363 GCA_025594535.1 Erythroxylum domingense | reverse complement strand
AAAAATTCAAATTCCATGCTTATTACATAAAATATCATGCTTAATTTAATGAAAAAAATTTCGGGGGCCAACAACATGGGTAACGGGATGTTACAGTTCACTTGTTCTTGCTCATATACAAAAGGCTCACAAGAATATGAAAAAAAAATTAGCTCCATGACCACAAGTTCCACATAAACTGTATACCTCTTGATTTGGAGCATTTTGGGGTTGTCTTGTAGTTAGCATCTTTACATGCCTTGCTAAATCAGCTAACTTCATAGCCAATTCTTGATTTGAGCTCTTCATGAAATTTAGCTCTCCCCCCCCCCCCCCCCCACACGCTCTTTTGTTAAGAATTGGCCCCTAACATTTCAAAGATTTCAAACCCTTTTTCGACCGTCTTCTCTCTCACAGCTCCTCATTCTGTATTGTCCATTGTGTATTGACACTATTGCATTAATCCATAATAGAAGAATAGGTTCTGCATATGAAGTGGACAATGATGGTGTGGACACTGTATAAGCAAGATTTTGAAGCATTCTCATGCTTCATGGAATGGCTCTCCCTCCATTTGAATGAAGGTTACTATCTTCATCTATAACTCAGAAGTATTTTGATGGGAATAGAACTTCTGATGAATTTATTGCACAACTCCTCCCATATAGTCAATAAACCCGGTGGAACAGTCATCAACCATACCTTAGCCCAATTCTTCAATGTGTATGCGAAGCATTTCATTCTAAGTTGATCTTCGTCTAAGCCATCCAAAGGGATGGTTTAGAGACTAATATAGAATTCCCAAATGAAGTTCAAAAGGTCATCATTGGGAACCCCATAGGAAGATGGCAGCATGTTGTATTTGATAC
Source organism: Erythroxylum domingense (assembly GCA_025594535.1). Classification (NCBI taxonomy): domain Eukaryota; kingdom Viridiplantae; phylum Streptophyta; class Magnoliopsida; order Malpighiales; family Erythroxylaceae; genus Erythroxylum; species Erythroxylum domingense. The sequence continues at coordinate 11,515 of JANQBM010011235.1, read as the reverse complement.
TCTTCAATTCATAGTTCCTAGTTGTCTCTCCTAAACGTATGCACGAAGTGGCAGTACCAATCACTGATCTAGGATACTCCTTCATTACTAATTTTCTTTCACCCATCTTTGGTTTTTAACTTGATCTTTACGCTTGGGTTCCTCACAATCCTCTTCAAAGTCCCCTTGAGGTCTTCATATTCGATGTATGTTATCAACTAAAGGAATGGGTTCACTATCTAGAGATCTCCTTCCTAGCATAAACTAAATGGGTTCACTTCCTAGAGACCTCCTTCTTAGCAGGGACTAAGGCAATGTTAAATCAATAACAAAAATCAAACAAACAAATCAATGATACAATGCAATAAAACATATATGTATAAACAAACAACAACCAAAATTAATTTAAGTCTAAATGCTAAACACCTCCCTAAAAATGGCACTAAAAACTTGTTGCGCCCAAAATAAGTTTTAAAAATACCTAGGTTATCCTACTAGCAAGTATACGAGGTAGTTGTAGTTGATTACCTAACGTCATCTCCCACAAAGGTGAAATTGATCCACTTAAATTAACCTTGAACAAAAATAAAAAGAGATGCAATCCTAAACAATCTATCTTAATTATTGAGTAAAGGTTTTAAAGAAAATCATAAAATTAAACTAAAAAGTAAACTAACTAATTGGAAAAAAAATAGATTAATCAAATTGGGAAACTCTTGAGAATTAATTTCACTAATTTAATCTCCTATGCATGACTAAGGGGAAATGATTAGGTAGTCATCTTACTAAAATTAACAGTTGGGTTCTAAGATCAACTAGAATAATAAACTAAATCTAACTTTCATATTTGATAAGTTATCATCCGAATTAATTATGGAAACCAGACTACTGGTTACCACTTAAGTTAATATATTTCTAATACTTAACCTAAATATCTATAGTTTCTCGTTCCATATTAAACTTCTTCTCTCGATCCTTCATTTAGTTCCAAAATGATGCAAATTTTGGTCATGTTATTACATCCATTCAATTTAGAAACTATAGCAAACATAAGACAATAACATAGTCTCTCAATCATGCATATTTGACTAAAATAGCTACATTAATCCTCAAGAAAAAGAAATCATCCCATCATAGCATAAACACAATTCATCATCTCCATACACTTCAATCTCATGTTACTGTAAATAGAAAAATGTAAAAATGAAGAACAGAATTAATACTAAAGATGAACTAACCAAGCAGTAGAGTAATAATAGGGAAAATAAGTCTAACAGGTAAAAGATAAATGAGTTCAACAATAGCAGCATAAGTTGAAATAAAGATGAGCAAACAAAATGAAGACTCTCAGATGTAGAAGTTGGTATGAATATCCAACCAAAGTTAAGCTCTCTAGTATTGGGTCTTGCCTTTTACCTTTGCTCTCTTCTCGCCCAGTCGAATGGTTGCTTAAGTTTATTGGGATTTAGCTTCAGCTCTTGCTTTTTGCCTCTATCCCAAACCTCCACCTCTCTATTGTTTCTCTCTCTTACTCATCATTATTTCTATCCTTTCTTCTCTCAGTCAAAGCTCTATTTCTCTGCCTCCCTTCTCTCTATCTATTCTTTCTCCCTAAATTTCCCTCAGATGTGTAGAATATGGAATAAGTATAAAAATAGAAATGTGTCTCCACCCACCTCTCCTTTTTTGTTTGTAGTCTCATTTTAGGTCTAGGTTTCTAAGCCTTCAGCCTGCAGATGCCACGTAATAATTAGACAGAAAAGCATGTCATAAGGGTGATTTTGTTTGTCACCTCGCAAGGGTTAGTCAAGGTGGAGATAAGTTTAGTCACCACCTTTCTTTATTTTTTCTTTTCATGTAAAAGTTACGAGAACTTTCGTTTTTTATGAAAATTCTCAAAATAATCCAATTAACATGCATGCAATATTAACACCATTTTCACTCAATTTATCTCTCATTTAGATCAAAACACAAGAATTTGCAACCAAAATCAAGATATGAAGGCAAGCAAAGTCAATAGAAATTAGACACAAAAGTTACCAACTACATAAGGTATTGTAAAATTCCTTGGATCTATCAATTGTAAAGGCTTGTTGTTAGTAATTAAAGAGCTGGAGGTTTCTGTTAGGGCTGCCATTTGATTGTCATCCCACGTACGCTTGTTTGAGAATATATCTTTGAGAAATGTTGCGTACGTAGGTGTGCTCTTCAAAGCTTCCACAAAGGGCAAGGAAATTTTTAATTTCTTCAGCTTTTGTTCAAACCTTGGAAATTGGGTATACAATTTGTTCTTTTGGAGTCTTTGTGGAAATGGTAATTTTGGTGTATAAGGGGGAGGAGGAATGTCTAGAGGGTCCTCATTCTTTTCTTCATCCTTTTTATGCTTTTCTTGGTCTTCTACAAGTCGGGTTTCAACTTGTCTATCCGTTAATTCTCCTAACTCTTTCCCACTCCTTAGTGTAATAATCTTACATTGCTCTGTTGAATTTACTTTCATATTGCATAGATAGTTTTTCACAGTTCTCTTACAAAACTTCCTAGAAAGCTGGCCCATTTGTACCTCTAGGTTATGTCCATTACTTACTTAAGCTTCTCTTCTAGTCTCTTCTGGGCCTCTTCCATGTTCATGAGCTTATCCAAGATCTTGTCTAATTTAGAATCCCATAAACTGGACTCTTTTTGTTGAAATCCTAAAAAATTTTGATATCCCAAGTAAGTACTTACATTGTTAGACTAATAGAAATTTAGGTGGTTCCGCCACCACGGATTGTATGTGTTCTAATAAGAATGATGACTTCCCCAACCAAATTATGCCTCATTGAAGTCTGCAAGGGTCCTTTGCTCCCTGTAATATATTTCCTCCATCATTTAACCTTTTGGACTCCTCATAGTTGCCTTGGGATGTCCAAATTGATATGTCATCTACTTTATGCCCAAACTTCTTTCTCTCCATTTTTTATTTTTTATATTTCTTGTGATTGGCTGACACAATCACAACAGATGGTGATAATTCCTAAAAGTAAAAGAATTAAACTAATCCTACTAACTCCCCGATAACGGCACCAAAAACTCATTGATGCTAAGTTTTAATCTCTTTAAAACTCTCAGAATACTAGAAGCGCACAAGTTGTGAGTTGTAGTATGTGAGGTGTCGATCCCACGAGGAGTAGTAAACTAATCTAATCCAAAGTTATTCAAGGCTTAAGAAATTAATAAAATAAAAAATAAAAAGTAAATAGAAAAGTAAACACAATAATATGATTGACGAAATTAATTTGTAAAATTAACGGAAAAGAAATCAACTTGAGCAATACCAAATTGACAATGGGAAAACATATAAGAGAATTTACCAAATTATGAGAAATGGGATTTTTCCTATAATAAATGCTAACCAAACCATTTATGTGTTACTGTGGTATCAATTTTAGACTATCGAAGGAAGGATTACTCTCTCTTAAGTTATAATCAAAAACCTAATTAATAAACTCTAACTAAGATTAGTACAGAATATGTAATCTCTTAATTACAAACAATCCTAACCCTAGTTAGTTCTTAAGCTTTCTAATAAACAATCGAGTCTCACACAGGATCTATCTTCATACAATTATTGATTTGATTAATTGTGTGATCTATTAGATTATTTAACTCTCATTAAAGAACCTAATCATTTCGTATTCAATTCACTCTCTCGATTTATTACCGAAATGTGAAGCTACAACAATAAATCACAACACCCAATTGTAATAAAACAAAGAGAAATTAGATTAACATCAAATCAAGTCAAAATCCCTAAAAAAAATTAAAACATCATCAATGAATTAAAATCCATAAACATATTCATATCTATCTTACCCATTCAATAAAGAGAAAACAAGGTGAACAAAATTGTAATTTGGAAAGGGACCGAGATGACTTAGGAAGGCAGCAACATTGGAAGCCCTCTCCTCTTCTTCCTCTTCTCTCTCTTCTTCTTCTCTCCTCTTGAAGCTTTTCCTAAAGTGGCAGAATGGAGAGTTCCCTTTTAGGGTTCCTTTCTTTTCCTTTTACATTCTTTTTTATTCTGGGCAACCTTAGGGTTTGTCTAAAAAGTCCAAAAAGTCCCTCAAAAACTTGAATTTGAAAGGTCTTCATATTTGTTGTCGCAGCCACAATCGTGGCACTTGATTCCCCTTTCCGTCAAGATTGTGGCAGACCAACCATGATCGTAGCCCTTCTTCCATGCTTCTATCACGATCGTGGCTATGAGTTTTGGCTCGAGCTTCCTATAATTCTCCTATGTTCTTCAATATTTTCCCTAAAACAATAGCAAACACATCAAGACACCTCAAATACAAAAAATTGAAGCTCACTTGCATGTTCTAACCCATAAAACACACAAAATACAAATATTTAACTAAATAACAAAATCCTAACCTACACATGCACTAAGCTTTTAATTTGTTAACTAAACACATACTAAACTACCTACTAAAACATTGTGCAATCTACCACTATTAACCTAATCTAAGTCAATCAAGTTTTTGATACCATTTTCGGGAACTGTAATATTAGGAAAGCCTAGCTTTTATTAATCTAAGCATTATTTTTTATTTATTTTATTTTATTTATATTTATTTTTTATTTTTTATTTTATTTTATCATTTTATCCCCTTTTTATTTATATTTTGCAAGAATGATTTTATCTAATATTGGATGGATCTCTTATCGAAATCAGAATCTAAATATCTTATTCCTCAAGGAAGTACCAATTTCTTATCTTTTCTTCTTTTTTTTCTGATATGCTTACATTGTGTACATTGGAGACAATGTACAATTTTAAGTGTGGGGAAAGGGATTATAATTTTCTAAAGCTTATTATAATCTTTGTTATTAAGTTTTGTGAATGGATATTCTAAATAAGTTGAAGTATGTCCATAAATAATTTATTTCATTATTGATTGTTTATAAGAATTAGTATGCAAAAGGAAGATAGAATAAACATACTTTTATAAGTCATATTGTTAGTAATCATTGAAATAGTCAATTTAAAGAAAATTTTCATATTATTTTTACACATCATATTAATTTTTTTGAGCTTTTGAGACTAAGAGCAAAACTTTTCAAAAAAAAATAGACTTTTTATTCTTTCATGTGTGTTATCATAGATAGTTAAATGATTCTAGAACTTGCTTTTATTATGCATATTGAGAACATATATTGTTAAATTAGAAGCACTAAAGTGATAAAGGCACTTAGATTCAACAATTGTTTAAGCCTATTTCTTTGATAATTACCTTACTATAGTTTATCATTTAGGAGCAACCAATTTTGAGCCTTAGCCTTTTTCATTGATTATAACCACATTAGTAACCTTTATCTAATTTTTCATGAACCCTTTTTATTAATTTGAACCCTAACATTTATTTACTATTACCTTATTGTTTAAAACTTGAAATTTTGAAAAGTTCAATATTTTTTTAATTGTGGCACATGATGAATGCTCGAAAATATAAAATATAAAATAAAATATGTTGCAAGCATAGAAAAATGTATAGTACTAATGGATTTATAATGTACGGACCTATATATTGTGAAGTAACAATTTTTTGCAATGTTTTCATTGTAAATTTCTGTCAACTGGGATATGACTAAATTGCATGTAGCACCCCACTCCCACCGAGTACGTATTTGCACATCCTGAGGACATTCAAACACGCACTCTGTGAAAGCGGTGAGCTAGAGTAGTCAAATAACTCTCATTACATTTTTTTTCTCAAACATCAAATGCATTTCTCGAAAAAATCAATAATCAATTTCGACCCATTTTACTCATAAACATTTTCAATCACAATTGTTGCAAATAATTTACACATCGCCATATATTTCAATAATCATCTGGGCCTAATACAAAACATTTCCAGTCATGCAGTCATTACACTTTTCAGTTTACATGAATGTTGTACAATATTTCTGGAATACAATTTTTAAGACAAAAATAATAGAAAATACAAGTGCAAACGTCAACTGATCTTGACCTCTATCTTTTATCTGAATGCAATGGAAGGACTCCAATTTGTCTAATTAGAGATCTCCTCTAAGCCTGAAAAATGTTGCAAATTTTGGGGTGAGTTTTGCGAACTTAATGAGTGGACCATCCTCGATCGTTCACCCAATCACATAGCACATCAATTCATGCTATCACGTAATTCACATCATTTCACTAATTAACAAATTGAATCACATACACTTCATATTTCACATTCAGAAGTCATTAAAGCAGTGCATTTCAATCATTTAAACATACATATCAATTATATATGCAATGTACATGAGACTCACATTCAATTATTATTGTTGTGACCGAGTGCCTATAATTGTCCCGCATTTATTGTGAATACCGGGCTTATTATTAACTGTCCCTTATTTGTTGGAGATATAGGGCTCATTTTACATAGTGAGCTAAAGGCTCTTACCACATTCTAAGCTTTAAACTCTTTTTTAATTTCTAAGCTTTAAGCTCATTTTCAATTCTAAGCTTTAAGCTCTTTTTCGGTGGCTACTCCAGTCACAACAGCCTTTATTTTTTACGCATTCATGAAATGAAATGCACTACATTCAAATATTTTCAAACAATCACTACTGCTCAATTTTTCGCATTCACATTCACATACACATATGTTCATTGGATTGATGTCCGACATTCAACAATAATATTGAGAATCACTTATTTCGGTCCAATTTACAAACAATGAGCACCTTCTATGTTCTCACATTTATCAAACTCCTCAGACTTTTGATTTCCGTAATTGTATCAATCAAATTCACATTCAGTAGTATTTCAATATAGAAATTTAAAATAAAATAAACAATGAAAGTGAGACCATCTAGGTTGACTCATAGTACACTCCAGATTAGCAATAGCTTCCATGATCCGGAAATGATCAGATGCTGTCATTCTACCCTATAAATCAACATTGTGCAATAAACATATTTCACACACATTATCCATTGCACAATCACATAAACAATCAATTATTCACATATGTATATGTGTAATGTATAATGCATGCTCATATTGACTATTTTGGGTATGTTTCTTTAATTTCATATCTCATCACTCAAACACTTTCACTTGAATATGACTAACTTGTACTTAGGTTTATATCTCAAAGATCTTGGTTATTCAAACATCATAACTTAATCATTCATCATTTCTTTTATAGCATCATATGATCAAATAATATGTAATTCTCATTCACCTTTACTTAATACATGTTACTCATCTCCTTTGAATCACAAATACAATCATATGAACATCTTCATTCCTATTTCGTCTCAAAATTTCAGATTTAAACACTCAATACATACCAATTCATCCTTAAGTTCTATCCCCAATCATCTCCCTAACCATATCACTCATTTAATCTCTTGTTCAAGCATCATACTAAGCTTATTTCAAGCTTCATTCAAGCCTAGAATCATCACATGAAAATCCCTAACCAATTGCAACTTCAATCAAAATATTAAAAAAATATATGTGATGTTTAACCAATTCCCACGTTCATGGGAAATTCCCATTTTCCCACGAACATGGGATTTGTTGGCAGAAACTTTCCCAGCCAAATCCTTCCAAATTCCCAGCTTTTCCAACTCTATTTTTCAGGTCAGTTTTGTATGACCATTATGACCTAGAAAATGAATTTTTTTGGAAATACCTACTTCTAAAACATTGTTCCTATAGGTCTTAAGTTTCTAAGAAACCTAACTTCAAACAATTGGGTTCATTATTATGAAATTTATACATGATTTACTACATACTGTTCAGAAATAGAGACATAATATGAAACTCAAATTCAAGCCAAATTTCAATACTCTTAAAGACAATTTTCAAATTCTAGTCCTGCCTACGAATTGTAGTAATATGTCTCTAGGTTAATATAAATCAAAAATCATCCCATTTGGATGTCTACCATTCAATATATGGTCAAAATATAGAAGTATGTTCAGTAAAAACACTCCACCTAGCATATTTCAGCACACCTTTAACTTCATTATCATCCTAATTCATCTCTTTTTCTAAGTCTATCCTTTCAAACTCATGTCCTTGTTATTTCCTCTTCATTTCCACTTCCATTTCAACTCAATATCATACATAACAATTCATGTTCTATGTTTGATCGTTAACCCAAAAATAGAACATATAAATTCAGTCATAAAAAAATTTGCTGCCCTTCTTTCAACCCCATTTTAGAACTCACTATAACTTTAAATTACCTCTACATCAATTTATAAATCATTAATCATCATACACATAAACGAAAAACATGAATATACCTAGATTTTTCCTCCTTCACACCCAACACATTTAACTATACTATCATGATCATTATTCTCAAATTACACATCAAAATGCTTTATTTAACACTACCCACAAATATTAAAACCCAACTTACTTGATTTAACTCCAAATCCTTCAATATCAAACCAACCCTAGCTTTGTACACATACATCACCATTTTAAGGTGGGAAGTTAGGTCTTTTATGAGGAATGAGAGAGAGAGTGCAAGATGATGGAGCTTCAACTTTGATGATGGTGGAGAGAGTATCGTGGAAGTGAAGAAGTGAAGAAGAATAAAAAAGAAGAGAAGAAGAGTGTCGAAGAGAAGAAGAAAAGAAAGAATGAAAGGTAACAATTAAATGGGTCTTCATATAAGAGAGTCGTGAGTTATATGCATGGTGTGGTTTAATTCCCATTGGTTTAGAAGATGTTCTTTCATTAACTAGTCCAATCAACTTCCAATTTCTAGTCCAATTATCTCCAAATTTCAATGACATATGACACTAAATCTTAATGCCACTCATAAAAATTTCTATAACCATCTGACACTTATTTCTGCTACTATTCATCAATTGTCTCACCACTTGGCATTTTTCCTAGTCCAAAATTTCCCAAAATTCCAGAAAATTCTCAAATTTTACTAAAAATTCTAAATCACTAATAAAACACACCAACTCAATTTTCAAAACAAAATATTCACTATCCACATCATAATCACATTAAATCAATCATTTATACCTGAAAATGCCTATTGAGTGCATGAACACATTTTTGTATTGTATGCAATAATCAATGTCACATATAAGATGATACTTTATGCATGAGTATGAAATGCATTTTTTTTTAATGAAATGCATTTTTTTAATCCCTCATTGTTATCTCTCAAGTATGGTATTCTCGGGATCTAACCCTTAAAGTGGGAATAGGATGTTACAATTCTCCCCTTAATAAATTTCATCCTTAAAATTCTTATCTGATTGTTCAAATTGATATGGGTATTGTTTTTCTCATAATCTCTTCCATTTCCCATGTAACTTTATTACTCGAATAATTTCTTCCAATTGACTATAGTTAATGGAAGCACTCAGTCTATCAGATATCTTGTCTCTTAATTGATTCCTCAATATAGGTCTTATTACTCGCAAGTTTTACTTAGTATGCTGACAATACCTCTATCGAATCATACTAATATCTCCTATAGATACTCGTGTAACTCAGTGTGGATCTGATATATCTTTGTTAGTAAGACTAACTTAAGTCAATGGTCCTATACCCTCAATAACTTCATATGGACCAATACAATTCAGGCTTAGCTATCCTTTTTAACAAACTTTAGCACACCTTGTTAAGGTGATACTTTCATAAACACTTTATCTAACTCTATATTCTAGAACTTCGGTGTTTATCCAGCTAACCCGTTTATCTTTCTTGAATCACTTAATTTCTAACACATCTCTTATCAATTCTGGCCTTTAACTATTTTAGACCTTATTCATCCAAATATAAAGGTGGATGACTCTTTTTATCGTATAACATCGCATATGGTATTCTAATGATATCACTGTGATAATGATTGTTATACTGAAAGTAAATTAAAACTATACGTTGAACTCATATTTCTATGAACTCCAAAATATAAGCTTTAAGCATATCTCCAATAGTTAAGACTGTTGGCAACTCACATATACAGTCACTTGCTTCTAAATCCTTAGTAGTTAAGTACTAGTTCGTTGTATTCCTACTAGGATGTATAGCCTAGGTTTTTCTTAGTTCTTTCTCTAAGAATCTCTTTGTTTAATCATCATTATCGAGTACACATACTTCTTATTTCAATCACAAGCATTTTCCAATTCAACTCAAAATTCCTATTCTTTTTTAATTCCTCAATAAGATTCACAATTTTGGATCTTCACTTTAGGCTTTGTCAATCATTTCATGTGAAACTGATCTTAAATTTCAATGAAGCCAATACTACATTTTTCTGCAAAATTCAACTCGACATTCAATTCTCTTTATTGCATTAGGTTTGTGATGGCGTGTCAAACCAGCAAAAATAAATTCCTACTCTAGAACACTTAAACGAGCAAAGCGGTGAATAGGGTTCGACCACGGAGACTAGTGTAGCAATAGTCTATTTGTGCGGAAATAATAAGAATAAACAGAATTGATTTAGGGATGATATATTTTAGAACACAAAGTAACGCAGAAGGCAATTAAAATAGAGATTGAAAATAATATAAAGAAAGGCCTAGCCAAGTTACTCTTCCGTTCGATACTGTAATCCGATCATAGACTCAAAAATATAAATTCAGTTCATTCTTATGGCAAAGTTATAGCAGACAATGAATAGCACATATCGACCAATCCATTCCTAATTATTTGATAATCCCGAGTAAAGCTCCGCAGATTATTACCCTAACCAATTAGACTATTCCTGATTAAAGCTCCACAGAATATAATCTATGGCAGCAGTAGACTTTAATGGACCTTTGTCTTAGCCAATAGAATCGAAGAAGCCGCAATCTATTTAGACTAAATTATTTAATCTCACTAATTTCTTAATTGAAATTAATTTTCCACTTCGATAGATAGAAATCACGGATTCACTAATCTATTCGACAATTTATTAATAAGTCAATCAATTAATAGGCCTCATTAATCAACAAACACAGCAATAATAAATCGATTAAAGAGCAGAGATCGAAAAAAATAAGAGATAAACAAAAGCAATTAAATGAAAGGAGCCTCACGAATTACATTAATATAATGTTAGATACCTTGTCTAAATAAAAAGTTAGCCACGCATAGTAATATTAAAAGACAATGTTGTTAAAGGAGAGTCGTTGTCTTTTTCCCACCCACAAGAACTGCTACTGCTGTTTCTTCTAAAGCTCATCATCCTTTATTTTCTTAAATTCAAGTATATTCATAGTCTAGGTTTTCTTTCTTTACGATAAACAAAATGGGCCCTAATTAAAACATGAAAATAAAGCTCCAATGGGCTATAAAATTACTTGACTTCGTCCAGCATAAAGGGTCATGTCATTCGGGCCCAAATCCCAAGGTAATTAATTCGAGATTCGAAGGTAGCAATCTGCCATTGTTGCAACACCTTCAACATGGTCATGTTGAAATTCTGTCTAGTTCCAGATTAGCCAAATTCACTCCAAATCGCATCACTTTAGTATTTCATCACCTAGAACATACATAGACACGAAT
>JANQBM010011227.1:0-12363 GCA_025594535.1 Erythroxylum domingense | reverse complement strand
GTTTGTGTTTGGTTTTTAAAAAAAATTTATACCGACTTTGACTGTTTAGTGATGTGGCACACCACCCTCGCGGGGCACGGATTCAGATATCACTATCGATATCGGGTTCGGGTCCAGCGGGAGTGGGGTGTTACAAAATGTGTGAGGTTATACCTATATCAATCATTTTCTAATTCGTAATGCAGCTGTCAAATTGAATTTAGAGATCGTTGATCATTTACAATACACTTGACACGCGCCATCAAATTTTGGCATCTTTGCCAGGGAGTGTGATAGTTCAATTTTTATATTTTATTTTATTTGTTGTTGTGTGAATATATTTGTTTCTTTTTTATTATTTGTTAACTTTTAAAAGTTTGTAAATGATGGTGTATGGTAATGACCAAATTTCCTTGTAGAGAAATTGAGTAACTTGATCTAGAGATTAAGAGAACACTACAGAGGTTAAGAAGAGAAGCAAGGAAATCTTCAGTAGTAAACCCAGAACTTGAATCTGAAATAATTATGGCAAATCCAAGAACGTTGAGAAAATTGGCTGCACCAAACTTAACCCAAAGACCCCTATGCATTACATTTCCTAATTTTGTTGAACATGTTACCTTTAAGTTAAAATCTAGATTAATTCGTTTATTACCCAATTTTAAAATCTGGATTAATTCGTTTATTACCCAATTTTCATGGTCTTGCAGGTGAGGATGCACACAAGCATCTCAAATAGCTCGATGTGGTTTGTTTGAGCACAAAGCCTTCCGAGGTGACAGATGAGCAGATAATGTTGAAAGTCTTCCCGTTCTCACTCAAAGATGTAGTGAAAGATAGGTTGTTTGATTTACCAGTGGGGAGCATAAATTCTTGGTTAGAGAAGAGGAGACTGTTTTTAGAGAAATATTTTTTGACCTCAAAGACGACAAATATTTCGAAGGAGATATGTGGCATCAAGTAGCATAGTGGAGAATCTCTTTACGAGTATTGGGAGTGGTTCTTGAAGTTATGTGCTAGTTGTTCGCACCACAACATACTAGAGCAACTTCTCATTCAACATTTATATGAAGGATTGTTACCAATAGAGAGGAATTTGGTTGATGCAGCGAGCAATGGGGCACTTTATGAAAAGACACTAATTGAAGCTAGGATATTACTTAAGCGGATGGCCACTAACACCTAACAATTCAACACTCGTAACAATGTTTGATGAGTAAATGAGGTAAACACTACATCCATTGAACATCATTTAGATGAACTAACATCTTTTGTAAGACAAGTTGCAGTTAGACATGCATAAGTGAAAGTGTGCGAAATATGTTCAAACACGAGTCATCCAACTAGTAAGTACTCGACATTAAAAGAAGCATAGAGTACGTGAATGCTACAGGAGGAAACTTCCTTAACTAATACAACCCATACTTGCAGATGTATAAACCAGGTTAGAGGGATCACCCCAACTTAAGTTATGGAAGAAACCGAAGAAACCGACAACAAAATTTCTTCCAAAATCAGCTGTAAGGAGCATAAGGATTTTAAGGAAAGCAACAAGGAGCACAGGGAGCTTCTTCTTCTAGTTCAGGTACATCTTTAGAAGATCTCGTTAAGAATGTTGCTACTAACAATCTGTAATTACAACAGGATATGCAGTAATTCCAATAGAATATACAATAGCTATTTCAGCAAGGTGTACAACAAATTCTACAAGAATTAAAAGTAATCACAATAAATTCGAAAAATCAAATGGGTCAGATGGCAGTGAGGCTTAATCGACTAGAATTACAAAGTGGAGGAAAATTGTCATCCTAACCTGAGATAAACCCAAAGAATGTCAGTGCTATAACCCTAAGGGGTGGAAAGGAGATTAAGGGTCCCAAAAGAACTCCATCAAGGATTGCGACTAAGAAAAAGACTGAGAAAGAATTGGGAAAGGAAAAAAAATAGTCATCGAGTATGAAGGTAAATTTTGAATGTCCTAATATTATTAGAACTAACCCTCCACCTTTTCCTAGCAGATTGATAAGACCAATCAGGGAGGAGAAAGACAAAGAGATATTGGAGACTTTCTGAAAGGTGGAAGTCAATATATTTTTGCTCGAGTTAATCTAGCAAGTACCAAAGTATGCCAAATTCCTCAAAGAATTGTGTACACATAAGAGGAAACTGATGGGTGATGAGAAAGTGATGATGGGTGAGAATGTTTCGGTGGTATTCAGAATGAAGATGTCTCCAAAATGTCAGGATCCAGATATGTTTACCATTCCTTGCAAAATTGGTAAAACTATGATCAATAGAGCTATGATGGATTTGGGTGCTTCTATTAATATGATGCCTCATTCGATTTATGCTTTTTTTGAATTTAGGCCCTAGAAAGAAACGAGTGTAATCATACAATTGGCTGACCGCACTAATGTTTATCTTAATGATATGGTAGAGGATGTTTTGGTACAAGTAAATAGGTTAGGTTTTCCTGCAGATTTTTATGTTGTTGACATGAATGATGGTATCTTATGTAATTCGATACCTATTTTATTGGGGAGACCATTTCTTAATACTGTTCAAACTAAGATAGATGTTTGTAAGGGCAACCTCACAATGGAATTTGATAGGGAAGTGATCCATTTCAATATTTTTATGCTATGAAACATCCTCTGAATGGTCATTGTGTTTTCTCTATTGATGTGATTGATCCTTTGGTATAGGAAATGTTTAAATTAAGTTTTAGGGATCATTTGGAAATGGTTCTAACTAAGGATATGGAAGTAGAAGCCTACGCTCACGTTGAGACGGGAGAAGAGATTATAGAAATGACAGCCACTTTGGATTCATTGGAAAGCTCTTCAAAAAGGTATGATTTAGCTTCTATACAACTACCTAAAGCTTACCAAAAGTTGTTAGCTTCTAATGTGTAGGCGCCAGAATTGGAATTTAAGCCACTCCTTACATATCTGAAGTATACCTATTTGGGAGATAAGCAGACTCTCCCAGTTATCATTTCAGCGGAGTTGAGTTCAAATCAAAAGGAGAGGCTGGTTCAAATGTTAAGAGAGCATAAGAAGGCTATCGGGTGGGCTATTGTAGATATCCAAGGGATAAGTCCATATGCATGCACCGCATTTTATTGGAGGAGGATGCAAAATCCACAAGGCAAGCTCAGTGTAGGTTGAATCCTCCAATGAGTTTTTAAGAAAGAGGTGCTGAAGCTTCTCGATGTCGGGGTTATCTATCTGATTTCTAATAGTAAGTGGGTAAGTCCTGACTAATTGGTTCCAAAGAAGTCTAGAATCACTGTTGTGACAAACTAAGAAGGTGAGTTGGTTCCCACCCGAACGTAAACCGAGTGGCGAGTATGTATTTATTATAGAAAGTTAAATTCTGCTACTTGAAAAGATCACTTTTTGCTTCCTTTTATTGATCAGATGATTGAGAGATTGACTGGTTATGACTATTATTGCTTTTTAGATGGCTTTTTAGGTTATCTTTAGATCCCGATTGCACAGGAAGATCAGGAGAAGACCACATTTCCATGCCCATTCAGTACATTTGCCTACCGAAGAATGCCATTTGGATTATGTAATGAACCCACCACGTTCCAAAGGTGTATGGTAAGTATTTTTTCAAATATGTTGAGAAAATTATCAAGGTATTCATGGATGATTTTAGTGTGTATAGATATTTTTTTATGAATACCTTAAGAATCTTGCCATTATCTTGGAACGATGTATAGAAACTAACCTTATGTTGAACTAAGAAAATTTTCATTTTATGGTGGATCAAGATATAGTTTTAGGCCATGTGATATTTGCAAAGGGTATTAAAGTAGATAAGTTTAAAGTTGATCTTATTTTTTCCTTACCTTACCCCTTTACTGTGAGGGAAGTGCATTCTTTTCTTAGGCATACAGGTTTTTATTGAAGGTTTATTAAGGACTTTTCCAAGATAGCCACACCACTACACAAGCTTCTTCAACAAGATGTCTGCTTTGAGTTCAACGAAAAGTGCAAGGAAGAATTCAACAAACTTAAGCAGCTTCTGACATCCCCACTAATGATTCAACTACCAGATTGGAAACTCCCAGTAAAGATCATATGTGATGCGAGTAATTATACAATAGGGGTAGTTTTAGGACAGAGAGTGGGAAAAGCCTTGCATGCCATCTACTATGCTTCAATGACTCTAAACCTAACTCAACAGAATTATTCCACCACTGAAAAAGAACTATTATCTGTGGTTTTTACTTTAGAAAAATTTCAATCGTATTTGCTTGATGCTAAAGTGATTGTTTATTTTGGCCATGTAGCTTTACGATACTTGCCCAAAAAGAAAGAACCAAAACTGAGGCTGATCAGATGGATTCTCCTCCTTCAAGAATTCAACTTGGAGATCAGAGATGAGAAGTGGGCAGAAAAAGTTATGGCAGACCATCTCAGTCGTTTAATAAAGGAAGAAGATTATATCCCTCTACGAGAAACCTTTCTGATTGAGCAATTATTTTCTAACTATGCCACACTACCAAAGTATACAAACATTGTCAATTTTTTAGTTACTAATGAATTACTTGTTGGTTTTTCAAAGGCTCAAAGGGATAAGCTACGGGGTGAAGCAAAGTATTATTTATGGGATGACTTGTATCTTTGGAGGCACTGTGACAATCAAGTTATCATGAGGTATGTACCAAAAAGTGAATCATCATCAATTTTAGCCTTCTGCCATTCGTACACTTGTGGAGGACATTTTGGAGTGAAAAGGACAGCTTACAAAGTTCTGGAGAGCAGCTTCTACTAGCCAACATTGTGCAATGATGCATATACCTTTTGCAAATCTTGCGATAGGTTCCAACAATCAGGTAACCTATCTCGTAAGGATCAATTGCGACAAACTCCTTTACTTTTGTATGAAATTTTTCACATATGGGTCATTGATTTTATAGGACCTTTCCCTCCATCTTTCGGCTTTACTTAAATATTGCTTGTGGTTGATTATGTTTTTAAATGGCTGGAAGCTAAAGTCACTAGGACTAACAATGCCAAGGTTGTTGCAGATTTGTTAAGGCTAACATTTTTCTAGGTTTAGGATAACGAAAGCCATTGTTAGTGATAGAGGAACCCACTTTTGCAACAGGGTGATGGTAGCAATGTTCAGAAAATATCACATCATCCAAAAAGTTTCTACTGCTTACCATCCCCAAACCAACGGGAAAGCTGAAGTCTCAAATCGATAAATCAAGTTAATCCTACAGGAAATTGTGCAACCCAATAGAAAGGATTAGAGTGTAAGACTAGAACACGCATTATAGGCTACGGGATAGCGTACAAAACACTAATTGGAATGTCTTAATATAGGCTAGTGTTTGGAAAGCCATGCCATCTTCTTATGGAATTACAACATAAGGCATATAGGGCTATCAAAAGATGCAACATGCACTTGGATGATGCAAGAGTGCATAGGAAGTTGCAGCTTCAAGAGTTGGAAGCGATAAGGAATGAGTCATATCAATAGGCAATGATATATAAGGAAAGGATGAAAGCTTTTCATGATAAGATGATTTTGAGAAAAAGCTTTTTGGTGGGCCAAAAGGTGTTACTATACCATTTCAAACTCAAACTCTTTCCATGTAAGTTGTGTTCCCACTAGATTGGTCCGTCTGTTATCACCCATATCTTTCCTTTTGGTACAGTGGAGATATAGAGCCTTAAAACTGACAAGACATTCAGAGTGAATGATCATC
The DNA here is from genome assembly GCA_025594535.1 of Erythroxylum domingense. Taxonomy (NCBI): domain Eukaryota; kingdom Viridiplantae; phylum Streptophyta; class Magnoliopsida; order Malpighiales; family Erythroxylaceae; genus Erythroxylum; species Erythroxylum domingense. The sequence goes on along the minus strand of JANQBM010011227.1, from coordinate 6,653 downwards.
GCTTGTAGTCGTACTATGAGGGCTTCCAAACGAAGGATTTGGAGGTGTTGATACTAGAGGATGTGACAAGTATCACTTGATGCACACAACTAAAGGTCGAGCCAATGATGTTAAACAAAGGTGCTATTTGGAGAGGCAACCCAAGGGGAGTTAGTTTCTGTCTTTTACATTTTTGCTACTCTATTTCTTGCATTTCATTTTACATTTAGTACAATGTAAGTTTTAAGTATGGGGGTGGGGTATGCTAGTTTCTATGCATGTTTTTTATCTTAGATATGGCTTATATGACTTCTTAAGCAGTTTTCAAAATCAAATGAACAAAATCAAAAATTTTCTTATTTTCTATTGCTTTTAAGATTATTTAGTCATAATTAGAGCGTGAATTGAATAGAAAATACATAGCAAAATTTGGCATGTACTTTTGCTCTTGTGATTAGTTAATGTACATTATTCTTAGAAGAGCGGTGATTAGTGGTAGACAAAAATTAGTGAGATTTTGAGCCATATTAGATTGACACATTTATATCAGTCTCTCTATTTTGTTTGTTATGAGTGACCTTCATTAAATAGATATCCTTACTTTGCATTGAATTTCTATTCGAGACCACATTATTTATCATATGCATGTTTATGAAAATAGTTAGGCATTCTTTGTTGATTATAAGCTACATTAGCCAAATAACCTACCCATTTATGTGAATTTCCCTTGCGGATCCCTTTTGAGCTATATTAACCTTTTACTTTGTGTAAACCACAGTACATCCACCTAACCAAATGTCCTACCTAAGCTTTAAACCTAGTGTAGCATTTGTTAATTCTTGATAAATATGATTGTGTAAAAGTCTAAGTGTAGGGGTTTCCTTACATGTGGGTTAGTTAAATTTGTTAAAACTTCATGTTATCAATCTTATGTTGATGTAGCCTTTTTCATTTTTATATTAAAAATTAAAAATGAAAAGAAAAATGTTTAAATAAAAAATTATGAAGGAGGCAATGCAATTGTTGTGAAAAGCCATTAGTTAATAGTTTATCGTCCTTAAGTTATATTGGTTAGATGTTTAAGTATATAGCATATATAGAGAATGTTATATTAGATACAGCACTTCATTGTTTTATGTTCATATGGTTTATGATGTGAGAGCTAATTGAGTTGTGAAACATAGTTGTTGCCTTCTTTATGGTTGACAATACTCAGTTTTGAATGAATGCTAACTTGTGCGTTTGTCTTTTCATTAAGTATTACTTTTGCTTCACTAGCTCGATGGCTTTAAAACTACATTAACCAAAATGCATCCCACCTTTGCTTCACTAGCTTAATGGCTTTCAAACTAAATTAACCAAAATGCATCCCACCTTATCCTTATCCACATTACAAACCTAGAAAAGTCCTTTGATTTATGATTATGCATGTGACTTTTAGTGGTGGAGAAATGAAATATATGCAATGTTATGGATTGTTGTGATCATAAGCGATGTTTGAGTGTACCCTTGAAAATATCTTGTTTAAACACTTTTTGTCTAAGTCTACTTCTAGATTACTCAGCTTTTAAAGGTGGTGAATATTGATTGATCATGAACATAAGCTTAAATGTTGAGTTTTTGTTATAGATTTTTAAAGTCATTCATCTTCACTTATGATTATCTATTCATGGAAGATTTGGAAAATGAGTAAAAATGTTAGTTTGTGATTTTGATTTTGACTATTTGCCCGAAGACAACCAAAAGCAATGTGTGGGGGAATTTGATATGTGTTTAAATAATGATCTATTTTATCTTCTACAGTTAGTGATTAATGCCTTAGAAATGTTTAGGATATTCATTTTAGCTCATTTTTTTATCTTAGGAACATTTCAAAAGTAAAAAAGATAAAGTGACTCGAAAGCATGGTTTATTGAAGTCATCTTCTCAATTTTTCACTTGTCTTCATAGAACAATAAAGAAGAAGATTATAGTAAGAGAAGGCAAGATAAAGCATCAAATAATGGAATAAGCATAAAAGAATGAAGAATCAAATCACTCAAGGCTGTGCATGTTTTTACATGGTCGTAAGGATTGCTTCCAATTATTTAACCATTCAAGGTATAAAGCAAGCAAATGCACTTGGAGATGAATTTAATAGAAAACATCATACAAAAATTATGAAAACCGAAGGAGTTGGGCAACTATGTGAATGGAGGGATTAAGTAAAGAAATGAAAGACGAAGACAAATAACATGAGTGCATGGTGTCTCACTTAAGTGAGACACCACACACACACTAGCTGTCCCATGCAAGATATTTGATGAAAAAAGAAAAACGTGACGAAGCTTAGAGAATAAGACAAAAAGTAGACGGCAAAAGCAAGGGTCATCTTCTATTTTGAAAAATAAAACCTGTCCAAAATGATTCAGATTGAAAACCTAGCTACGAAATAAGAAAATAAAAGAGAGGAAGTGTCAACTGGAGGAGAGTTGAAGGGAGAATAAAACAAGTTACAGCTAAAAGGAGGAAGACTAAAGAGGAGGTAAAGCTGGATCATCTATTCGGGTAAGCTATCTCTCTATACTTCGAAGCTAATTTTTATCATAAAAAGAGAGTGGAAAGGCTGCTGCATTTTGGAGAACAAACTGAGGAATATGGAGCTGAAATGTGAGAACTGACGCTCCCACATTTTTTGGTGAAGAAAACGTGAAAGTTTGAGTGCTTCACTGAAGCTAGTTTTAACATAGCAGGATAGGAGAAGAGAAGAGAAGAGTTACGTGAATAGTGAGCATGGACTAAAAACTACCATCTTAATTTGTAACATCAAGCTACAATGAAAGAGCATTAACATGGAAGAAACAAAGAAGAGAATAGTGGAGAAAGTGGCATGAGTAGTGGAGTGGCCATAGAAATAAAAGAAGAGGTAGCGATAGAGATGAGAAGAAGAGTGGCAGAGAACAAAGTGACAAGAGAAGAGAATAGTGAATAGTATAGATGGACCACCATCTTTATTTGTCCCATCAATGAATAGTAACAAAGGGACAAGAAAGCAGTAGTGTGGAATAGAAAGAGGGCTAGATGTTCATTTGTTTTTCACCATCGAAATGGAGAAGATGGCTCACACTTGGAGCATAAAAATAACGATGAAAGGCTAGATTCCTAAAACCAATTCAACAAGAATATCAACGCCAAGTCATGGTTAAGCTATTTTTATCAGTTTAAGGTTGTAATTTCTTTTTGGATTATTGTGTTGTTGATGTTGATTTGATTAGGTTTTGGGATGAATGATTTTAATACATTATTTTGATTGTTTTATTTCGAACCTATTTCTAAAACATTAAACGTAATCCATAATCGTTACTTTTGATGTTTGTGAGTAGCATCTAATGATCGTTGATTATTAGGAACAACATAAATTAGGTTAGATAACCTAAACGTGTGAGGTTACTGCTTATATTGATCATTTTCTAATTCATAATGCAACTGCCAAATTGATCAATTCTTACCCTAAATCAACTTTAAGGATAAAAGAACAACAATGAAGATCAAACTAAACAAAAACATACAAAATAAATCCTAAAACAAAACAATAATAATCTATTATACAAGAAACACATGCCAAATACTTAGAAATACACAAACTAATGCACAACTATTAACTTTGCATAGAATTGGATGAGTATGACAAGAGAGTAACATGTAGTGGAATTCTGCCTTAGGTTTATTTGAACAAGTCTTATCGTTTTGGCCATAACTTGGCCTATAGACCTCTAAATTAGGTAATTTTAATTAGATATGAAACTTAATACATAGAAATAAAAGCCTTAGAAGAAATCCTGACCTAAATATGATTGAATGAAATTGGAATTTGAGATTGAAAATGGTAAACTGATGTTACCCCTCTTTTGGATCAGCTTGTGATTTTTTGTACATATTTCATGATTTGGAAGTCCAAATGGAATGATTTTTAATGATATGGAAACCAAATACATAGGAAAAAAATGTCAAGAAGACCTTAAAACCTTATTTGAGCGTTTACTATGTAAAAATTATGAAACAAGTGGAGGTATTAATTCTAGGCAAGGGACAGGAAGGGAAGGAAATTGCACTATTTTAAGTTTGTTTCCATTTTTGACTTTTACCGAATCATATTAGAACCTTTCAGATGATTATGAAACTTTAAAAACACTTAGAAATAAATGAACTATGACTCGCCATATATGAATTGGGTGATTAAACATTGAAATTTAAAATTTATCGTAACGTATTCTAAAGGAAATTTACATGTATATAGATAATTTATCTGCAGATTTATTACTTATATGTGTATAGGATGATTATAAAAGTGTTATTTTGATACCCTTATATTGATTTTAAGTTATGAATTGCATGTATGAAAGTCAAATATAGATTTTATGATTTCAAATGAATATCATATGATTTTTCAATATATGAACTATGGAATTGGAAAATGGTTAAAGGAAAATGTTACAGTGCCTACTTTATTATCTTGGTGGTGGGTAGATAGGCATGCCTATACGGTTACAGTGTAGCTATTATAGTTTGACACCAATGGTGTCTTTATTTTGAGACTGTAATGTCTCTACAGTTTAATTTCTTCGAGTATCTATAGTTTGATACTTTCGGGTATCTACAGTTTGATATCTTCAAATATCTACAATTCCCATTATCCACATCAATAGGAATGTGCAGACTTAACATAGAAAGTATATTAAATAGTTATAAATAAGAAATATAACATGACAACATGAATAATTGGTATTGATGAGCATTTGTATTGAATGTATTGATGGTTTATAATGATGAGCAGTTCTATTGATAATTTGTAATAATAAGCATTGAATATCAATGTTTTGCTTAGAAATGTTAATTTATGGTATATGAATAATATATTGAAGCATATTTGCATTATGTACCTTGATTAATTACGTCATCACAATTTACACATTTTGTGATATTTATGAATGTGTGTGCTTAGAGGATGACTGCTGTAAGTGGTAATCCAAACTAAGTATTTCCCTACTAAGCCTAAAGCTTAGCACGAGTCTTAATCCATATAGGTCTAAGAAATAAGAGTAAGGTATAGGAATTATCTGAGGGACCAAGGCCAACTGTTAGTAGTAAATGTACTTTTGGATTGTATCTTTTGCTTAAAGACAATTGTATATGTAACAGTTTGTAACAAAGAATTTAAGTTGTATGTAATATTTCTTTTATATTATCATGTAAATGCAAAGATGTAATACTACTGAAAGATAAAAGTGATATGAAATTTTATAATATGTATATATATAACATTGAATAGACAAATGTGTGATGACAGTCCTTATAAATAAATAGAAATGTATGACATGACTATTTGTACAGGAATTTGGTTGCCATATATATAGGTGGTTGTAGGTTTCATATAAAGGGTGTTACATTTTATAGTATCAAAGTCTACAATTTTGGAGGTTCTAATAAATAGAAGTATAGTAAATCATCTATGTATATAGTTTGGTTGTTGTGTTGGCCTAATATAAATGTCCTTGTTTTCTTATAGTTAGCAGAGATGGAAAGACCTCGTGAAGCTTAGAAGGAGTTAGATGATAGTGTGATGGGGAGAGATCAATCAACTTCAGGTCCTGAGCCTCTAAAGGGTGAAATATTGATATCGTCAGTACTTAGGGAGATGTTTCTAAAGCTCTCCTATGATATGATGAGATTGATGGATAGAATGACTGAGCCTAAAGCTCCCATGGAAGTTTTGAGAAAGCATGGGGTGGAAGAATTTATGGGTGTGACTCTAGAAGATTCTGATAAAGCATAATAATGGTTAGAGCAGACATGGAGTTCTAGAGGAGAACAAGTGTCTGCCTAAAGAAATGGTTACCTATGCTGTCTCTCTCATATAAAGGGCAGTCTATGATTGGCGGAGATTAGTCCTATTGCATCCTCAGATGTCTAACCCTCTAACTTGGGAATTCTTTACCTAAGAATTCAAGAAGAAGTATGTCATAAAAGCTTATAAAGCAGCCCAATGGAAGTAGTTTTAGAATTTGAGACAAAGAAACCTATCTATGGCTAGGTATGAAAAGGAGTTCAGCCAGTTCAACAGGTATGCTCTAGAAAATTTTCTGATAGAGGCATTCTGATGATGACAATTTGAGGATAGATTGAATGATTCTATCAAAAAGTACTTAGTGGTAGTAACTTCTTTACAATAGGTGAGCTACTATCAACTAGTTGAAGTAACTATCAAAGTAGAAAAGCAAGAGACAACTAAGAGAGAAAGGGCACAAAGGAGGAGTTTCTCTAGAGGTGGATCATCTTTATGCAAGAGGACTCTAGACTTGTAAGATGCATCCCTATAAGAGTTAGTCTATAGCCTAGCCACCAGAGGAAGACGTCAAAGGCAATCCACAACATCTAGTATTGGTAGAAGATTTTCAACTAGATAGGGAGATGGACCACTAGAGCACCCACACTATACCAAGAGACATTAGGGCACATGTAAGTGGTTGAATGAGGCTTGTTTTAAATGTGGGGCTACTAACCATTTGATGGTTAATTGTTCATAAGGCTTAGGACAGAGTAGGACGGCTCAAAGGGGCAATGTAACATCCCGTTTCCAAAGAACGGGTCGGACCAGAGAAATGGGTCCAGGTGTGGTAAATTACCACACCTCATGC
>JANQBM010011209.1:0-12364 GCA_025594535.1 Erythroxylum domingense | reverse complement strand
CATACAAGAAGCATGAAGAAGAGAGTCGTGGATGACTCTTCAAAAATGAGTTTTTTATACTTAAAATGTGTGACAAGAGTCACACTCCTATTGGTTTGTGAATTTTTTCTCAATTCACTTTAATTTCTCTCCAATTTCTAATGGCTCACTTCCAAAAATTTCCAATTTCATATGTTTGAATTTCCATTGCCATTGGACAACAAATTTTTCTACTGGATGACTCCTAACTGTCACTTGATAAAAAGTGGGCCCACATGAATGATAAGTGAGAAGAGTATTCAAAAAAAAAATTATACCGACTTTTGTTTAGTGAAGTGTTGTGACACGCTACCCTCGCAGGGCACAGATTTGGATATAACGGTCGATATCGGGTTCGAGTCCGACAGGAGTGGGGTGTTACAATAAGATGCTGCCATTAGTCGCCTACAAATCAGTCCACATGTCATTCCAAGGTTGGTCCACTTGTCACATAACAATTGGTCCATTTGTCCATTAATTACTAGTCCATTTGTGACTCATTTAACTATACTAAATGTCAATAACTCATAGGCTTCTAATAGGCCATTTGTTACTTAACTAATGCTACCATGTGTCATTAAGTAATTAGTCCACATGTCAAGCCATGATTGTTCCACTTGTCACACATTCAATGATGTCAAATGTCAATGCATTAGCTATGCCAAATGTCCCTAATTCATAGGTTTAGTCATTCTAATTTTCATGTACCAAATTGTCTTGCCACTTGATAATTTTTCTAGTCCAAATTGTACTTTTAAATACCTCAATTCTCTAATGGTATCAATCCATTCCAAACCACTAAATATGATCCACTTGACCAAAAATTCAAGTCATATGTCTTTCATATTCTATTCATAGCACAATTCTAACTCCTATCACACAGGTACTTTCATAAACATTTCTTATTTCAACTAGGGTGTACTTTGGGGCCTTACAATTCTCCCCCCTTAAAAGAATTTTGTCCTCAAAATTCATACCTGATTAGAATAGTTGAGAATACTAAGCTCTCATGGTCTCTTCTGGTTCCTATGTTGCTTCTTCAAGTCTATGGTGTTGCCAGAGTACTTTCACCAAAGGTATTTTCTTGTTCCTAAGTTGTCTGACTTCTCTGGCTAATATAGACACAAGCCCTTCTTCATGAGACCGGTTGTACTTGAATTTCTTGCACATGAATCTTATGTGTATCATCAGACCGATATCTTCTCAACATGGAAACATGAAATACATCATGTAACTTGGCCAATTCTTCAGGAAGAACTAATTGATAAGCTATTGGTCCGATTCTCTTAAGAATCTCATATGGACTAATAAATCGCGGATTGAGCTTACCTTTCTTACCAAAATGAAGTATATTCTTCCATTGTGACACTTTCAAGAACACCTTATCACCTACTTGATATTCAATATCCTTCCTTTTCAGATCAGCATAGGACTTTTGCCTATCACTAGCAGCTTTTAACGTATGTTGAATAACCTGAACTTTTTCTTCAATATCTTTCACAATATCAGGCCCCATCATCTTTTTTTCACTTAGTTCAATCCAACATACTAGAGTTCTACACCTTCTACCATACAGCGCTTCATAAGGTGCCATGCCAATGCTACTCTGATAACTGTTGTTGTTAGCAAACTCCATTAGAGCCAGATAATTATCCCAACTTCCTGGAAACTCTAACACACAACCTTGAAGCATATCTTCTAATCTCTAGTTAACCTATTTAGATTATCCATCTGTCTAGGGATGGAAAGCAGTATTGAACTTAACTTGAGTACCCAAATCTTTTTGCACACTTTTCCAGAATCTTAAAGTAAATTGAGGATCACGATCAGAAATAATAAATAATGGCACCCCATACAACCTCATTATCTCATTCACATATAGGTCGACAGGCCTATCTAATGAATAATCAAGACGAACAAGCAGAAAGTGAGCAGACTTGGTGAACTTATCAACAATCACCCATACAATATCATGCTTCCTTTGAGTGAGAGGAAGTCGAATGACAAAATCTATCATAATATTATTCCATTTCTATTGAGGAATAGAAATAGGATGTAACAAACCAGATAGAAATTGGTGCTCATCTTTAACCTACTGGCATGTCAAACATTTAGATACATAATCCATTACATCACGTTTCATAGCTGACCACCAGTAATGCTTCTTCAAATCTTGATACATCTTACTTCCACCAGGATGTATAGTGAAAACAGTATTATGAGCCTCAAATAACAACTTCATTTTTAGTTTATCATTAGCTGGCACACATAACCGATCTTTATAACACAAATCATCATCTCCTTTCACAGAAAAGTTAGGTTGTTTACCTTCTCGAGTAGCCAAAATAAGTTGTTGTAACTTATCATTAACTTTCTGAGCATCACAAATTTCTTGCCTTAAGGTAGGCCTAGCTTTCAATTTAGCTATTAAAGCTCCTTCATATACAAGGCCCCATTCACCATGCTGCACCGACAATGCTAAAATGGTCTTCCAACTCAAGGCATCAACCATGACATTAGCCTTACCCGGATGGTAGTCCACAATACAATCAGAGTCTTTAAAGACTTCCAACCAACGTCGTTGTCTCAAATTGAGTTCTTTCTGGGTAAGTAGATACGTAAGACTCTTATAATCTGTAAAAATTCTACACCTTTCACCATACAAGTAGTGCCGCCAAAATTTCAAAACAAATACTGCTGTCGTGAGTTCCAGATCATGTGTAGGGTAATTTTATTCATGTGGCTTTAGTTTCCTAGAGGCATAAGTAACTGCATTTCCATCCTACATCAAAACAAAACCCAAACCATTTCTAGATGCATCACTAAACATAACATACTCCTTACCAAAAGTAGGTTGAACCAATACAGGAGCTTTAGTAAGCATACTTTTCAGTTGATCAAAACTATTCTGACATCTATCAGACCATTCATACTTTACTCCTTTCCATAGCAGTTTAGTTAAAGGGGATGCTATCACCGAGAACCCCTTCACAAACTGGTGATATAACTAACCAATCCCAGAAAACTTCCCACTTCTATCACATTCCGTGGTGACTTCCAGTTAACAATTTCTTCTATCTTACTAGGATCAACTCTAATCCCTTGAGAAGAGACAACATGTCATAGAAAAGATACCTCTAGAAGCTATAAATCACACTTGCTCAGCTTTGCATACAACTGTTTCTCCTGCAGGATCTGTAACATAATTCGGAGATGCTCAGTATAGTCATATTCATTCTTATAATAGACCATGATATCTTCTATAAACACTACAATAAACTAGTTTAAATAAGATCTGAATACTCTATTCATCATATCCATAAATGCCGCTGGCGCATTAGTTAACCCGAATGGCATTACCAGGAATTCATAATGTCCATAACAGGTCTTAAATGCAGTCTTCGATATATCTACATCTTTTACACAAAGTCGATAGTAACCCAATCACAAATCTATCTTTGAAAACACTCCTGCATCTTTCAACTGATCAAACAAGTCTTCAATCCTTAGTAATGGATACTTGTTCTTCACTGTGACTATATTTAATTGCATGTAATCGATGCACATCCGTAATGTACCATCCTTTTTCTTAACAAACAAGACTGGTGCTCCCCATGGTGAGACACTGGATCGAATGAACCCTTTATCCAGAAGCTCTTGCAACTGCACCTTCAACTACTTCAATTCAGTAAGAGCCATTCCGTATGGTGCTTTGGATATAGGAGCAGTGCCAGGCATGACTTCATTAGACAACTCCACTTCCCTTTCAGGAGGAAGTCCAGGTAATTCCTCAGGAAACACATCTGGAATTCATTCACCACCGGAATATCTAGCAATTTACCACCCTCTTTCTTAGGATCGAACACAAAACCTAGATTAGCTTCGCATCCCTTCTTGAGGAGCTTTCGGGCTTGCATAACACATACAACATTAGCTAAAGAACTACTGTGGATGCCATGCAATACTATTTCAAGCTGATCAGGCTTCCTAAGCATAACTATCTTAGCATTACAATCAACCAATGCCTGATGCTTGGACAACCAATCCATACTCAAAATCAAATCAAATTTATAAAAAGGCAATCTAATCAAATCTTCTACATATTCATTTCCTTGTATCATAACAGGACAATTCTTAAACACCTGATTAACTAACACACTACTACCCAAAGTACTAGTTACAAAAATGTCATACTTTAATTGATCTATAGGCATCTCCTTATCAGACATTTCTCCAACATAGATATAGGAATGAGTAGATCCAGGATCAATTAGTGCATGCATTTCATAATTAAAGAGAGAAACAATACTAGCAATGACTTCAGGTGCATCCTGATCCTCACGAGCTTTCAATGCATAAGCTCAAGCAGAAGCGGAAGGTATAAATGGTGGATCAATAGTTTCCAAATGGGTACTCGAATTAGGTCTATTCTGACTAGATCCTCCACGACCTCTACCTCGTCCTCTGATTTCGGTAGATACATGAGAGACCTCCCTACTAGCTTGTAATGTCTAAGACTATCTCATAGGGGCAGTTAGCTATCAGATGCTCGGTACTGCCACATCGGAAACATGCATCTGTAGCTTTCCAATAAGTACCCCAATGATGTCCGGAGTAATGAGGACACTTCGGAGCACCAGAACCTCGGCCCACTAAGGAACCCCTACCAGAAGCAGTCGATGAGGGAAAGTTTGTCGCCTTCCCCTAGCTACACATATCTAAGTAGATTCCGGTGCAGAGTAAACACCTTCACGACTCTGGTTCCCTGTAAACACCTTCACGACTCCGATTAACCCTTTTCACTTTCTCTATCCAGAACTCAACTCTTTCAGATTCCTCCAAAGATGTCCTAGTAAATTCCTCAGCTCCATATTTTCGCAACTGGTTAATCGGAGCCTTTGGTGCAGTCATACGATGTAGTAATGTCATCATATCCTACAATAATTTAACCAGAGCCTGAGCTGGAGAAGGAGGTGGAACCTCAGCTTCACCTTGATTGACCATAGAGGGTCCAGAGATAGGTGGACGAGATCGCTCAGGATTATTACTCTTAACAACCTCATCAATAGCTTCGTGAGATCTTTCCATCTTTAATTCTATAACCAAAACATGAGACAAACCGCATTAGCTCTAGTGTTGTCAAATTTGTCAAGATGCATATATTTTCAAGATTTGGAGTTCTAAGAGCTATAATCAGTGACAATGTTCGAGTGTTGTTTGACAAAGTTGTGGCTTTCACCCATTTGGATGCATAATCAACCTCCATAAGGATGTATTAATTACCAAAGGATACTAAAAATGGCCCCATAAAGTCCAAACCCCATATATAAAAGAGTTCAACCTCTAAAATCCCTGACTGATGCATCTCGTGCTTCCTACCAATGTTCCCTGTTCTTTGACACTTATCACATGTCATAACAAAAGTTTTAGCATCCTTAAAAAGATTAGGCCAATAAAACCAGATTGTAAAACCTTTGCTGCCTTGGTGTCCACCATAAGGAGAAGCATGGCAATGATACAGTACTGACCGCATCTCCTCATCAAGTATACATCTTTTAATTATTCCATCAACACACCTTCTAAAGAGCAACGGGTCTTCCCAAAAGTAATTCCTCACCTTAGATAAGAATTTCCTTCTCTTATGATATGAATAATCATTAGGAATAACGTTAGACACTAGAAAATTAACATGATCTGCAAACCAAGGAACATTTTCCTTAATAGACCACAGATGCTCATCAAGAAAGACATCATTAATCGATTCAGCTCCCATCTTGTCACCTTGCTCAAGTCGCAAAAGATGATCAGCCACTGAATTTTCGGATCCCTTCTTGTCTCTAGTTTCCAAATCGAATTCCTGCAGGAGTAAAATCCATTTGATCAACCTTAGTTTGGCATCTTTTTTTGTAAGCAGATATTTCAAGGTGGAATGGTCAGTGTAAACAATGACTTTGGACCCAACAAGATAAGATCTAAATTTATCAAATGCAAAAACTACTGCTAGCAATTCTTTCTCTATAGTAGCATAATTAATTTGAACATCATTAACAATTTTGCTAGCGTAATAAATAACACGTAACTTCTTATCCTGTTTTTGTCCTAAGACAGCCCTAAGTGCATAATCACTAGCATCACACATCAACTCAAAAGGGGGATTCCAATTTGGTGCAGTCATTATAGGGGCTGAGATAAGTTCCTTTTTCAACCTATTGAAAGCATCAAGACATTCATTAGTAAATTCAAAAGGGACTTCCTTTTGCAACAAAGCATATAAGGTTTTAGAAATCTTGAAAAAATCTTTAAAAATCTATGATAGAACCCTGCATGCCCGATAAACTCCTTATTGCTCTAATCGAATTGGGGATGGTAATTTATTGATGAATTTGATTTTTTATGGATCCACCTATATTTCATTATTTGAAATTTTATGGCCTAGTACGATCCCTTCTTGTACCATAAAATGGCACTTTTTCCAATTTAGCACAAGATTGGTTTCTTCACATCTCTGTAGGACCTACTCGAGATTAAACAAACATTCATCAAACGAAGAACCAGAATCATAAAAGTCATCTATAAATACTTGTATTATATTCTCCACCATGTAGAAGAATATGGACATCATACAACGTTGGAAAGTGACAGGAGCATTTCACAAACTGAAGGGCATCTTATGATATGCAAATGTACTATAGGAATAAGTGAAGGTGGTGTTTTCCTGATCCTCTGGGGTTATGAGAATTTGGTTATACCCTAAATAACCATCTAAAAAGCAATAATAATCATGCTCCGCTAATCTTTCCAACATTTGACTAATAAAAGGGATAGGGAAGTGATCTTTTCTAGTTGCTGCATTTAATTTCTTGTAATTTATACAAACCCTCCACCCTGTCATAACTCTGGTAGAAATTAATTCATTACAATCATTAGAGATGACCGTCATGCCACCTTTCTTTGGTACCACTTGCACAGGACTTACCCAGGAGCTATCAGAAATAGGATAGATAATGCTGGTATCAAATAACTTAAGTACCTCATATCGTACAACTTCCTTCATGTTAAGATTGAGTCTCCTTTGATTTTCTACACTAGGTTTGTGGTTTTCCTCTATTAAAATCCTATGAACATAAATAGAATGGCAAACTCCCTTTATGTCAACAATATTCCATGCAGTAGCCAATTTATGTTCACATAACACCCTTAACAACTTCTTTTCTTAAGAGGAATTCAAAGAAGAAGAAATAATAACCGGATATGTATTTGATTCTCCTAAGAATGCATACCTCAAATGAATTGGAAGTTGTTTTAATTTAGGTTTTGGTGGGCTTAATATGGATGGTAACAATTTAGGTTTAGGAGGGCCTAAGTCTACAATTATAGGATTATACCTAAAACCATTACCTTGCAATCTATATGCATAGTCCACTAACTTATCATCCAATTTATTCTCACATATTCCTAAAGCTAGATATGTCTCTAAAGCATCATCATACGTTAATTTATGAATAGATTCAAGTGTAAGAGAATCAATTACATATATTCGATAGGCGACTTCATCGAAAGAGGGTCCCTTTAAAACTTTGAAAATGTTAAATACCTCTTCCTCATCACCAACTCTCAAGGTCAGCTTACCATCCGGGACATCAATCAATGCTCCACTAGTGGCTAGGAATGGTCTTCCTAATATTATAGGAACCTTCATATTGAAATCCATCTCAAGCACAACAAAGTCAGCTGGAATTATAAGCTTACCAACTTTTACTAGTAAGTCCACATCTATACCAATAGGGTGTCTAATTGATCTATGAACAAGTTGTAATGAAATTGTAGTTAGTTTGAGATCACCAGTTCCAAGCCTGTTATAGAGAAACAAAGGAATAAGAGTAATACTTGCACCTAAGTCACATAAGCATTGAAAAACATTATAAGCACTAAAGTGACAAGGAATAGTGAAACTCTCAAGATCCTTTAACTTAAGGGGTACTTTATTTTGTAAAATATAACTACACTCCTCAGTTAAGGTTACCGTAGCAAAATTGTCCAGCTTCTTCTTATTGGAAATGATTTCCTTCAAGAACTTGGTATAAGCAGGCATCTGAGCAAGTGCTTCAGCAAAAGGAATGTTGATTTGAATCTTCTCAAAAAGGTCAAGGAGTTTCCGAAATTTGGAATCATCATGCTTCTTCTTTACCCTTTGAGGGTATGGTATAGGTGGCATAAAGGAAAATTCTGAAATTGGTGGAGACTCTTTCTTTGGTTTGGCTTCTTTAGGCTCTTCTTCTTCACCCAAATTCATAATTTCTAGGTCTTTGGTTTCATTTATCTTAGCTTCCTTCCCTTTAGGAACTGCATCTTCTACCACCTTACCACTCCTCAGGTGAATTGCCATATAATCTTGTTTTGGATTCATTTGAGTAGTGCTAGGTAGCTTTCCCTTACCTCCTTCACTTACCTCTTTTTTCACTTGACTGATTTGTACCTCTAAATTTTTTATGGCAGCTTGGTTGGACTGGATGTTCTACTCCATTCTGTTCATGGCTTGAGAGCTAGCTTGAGCACTTTGATACATCTTGCTTATAATTTAAGCAAACATATCTTCAAGCCTCTCTACTTTTTCTCCCAAGGGGAAGGGAATTGTTGTTGTGCAGAAGATGAAGAAGGTGAATACTGCTGTTTTGGGGGTGCTTGGAACCCAGGTGGTCCCATTGGTTTTGTAGCCCTTTGATATTTCATGAAAAATTTGGATGAGACTTCCAACCTTCATTAAAGTTGTTTGAGAAAGGATTATATATCTGACCTTATCTACCATTGTTTACATAGTTCACCTCTTCCTCTAACATTGTTGCTTTAATGTTCATACAACCAGCCGTTGTATGCCCAAATCTACCACAAAGAATGCAAGGATCCCTACCAGACTTGTTGTTATTCATCAATATATTAAACTTCTTATTTATCTTAGTAACTTGGTAGGTCATGTCAGGTTTAGAACCCACTTCATTAAGAGCAGCAATTTTGCTCCTAGTCACCTTACAATGTGAATTCTCTATAACATTTTTTAAAATATTCCATAACTCTTGAGAACTCAGGTTACTAATATTCCCAACAGCGTTTAAATCCACCAAAGTCTGATTGTGATCAGTGAGACCATAGTAGAAAACCTAAGTCAAAGAGTATATATCAAATCCATGATGAGGACAATGGTTAAGGAGATCATGAAATCGCTCCCATGCTTCATGAAATTTTTCTCCTTCTTTCTGCAAAAACCAATGTATCATCTTCCTTGGTTGGAGAGTTTTGTGGGTTGCGTACCACTTCATTATGAAAGTCTTTGTTACTTTGCCCCAAGTATCAAGGGAATCTACCTCCAAGCTCATCAACTAGTTTCTTGCTAATCCCTTCATGTAATAGGGAAAACACCTCATCCTTAACTCATCTTCAAACAATCCATATAGCAGAAGAGTCTGGACTGTAGCATAGAAATCTCTCATAAAGGCTAGAGAATCTTCACTCGACATTCCATTAAATTGTGGCAACATAGATAGATAGATTTGCTTCAGCTCATAATTCCTTGCTGCAGCACTCAATCAAATGCAAGAAAGATTGCTAGCAATAAATGGCATCTGATAATCTCTAATTCTCTTTACAGAAGGTATAACAGCCACCAATTCATTATTATTTTTCCTTTAAGTTTTAGCCTGATTTCCTTCATTGAATTACTCGTTCCCCATGTAGAATTGGATTTTGATTAGCATTTTTCATCTCTCTTCTTCTTGGGTGTTGTTCCTTCTACAAGTGCATTCAATTTTAGGATTTAACTTAATTAGCTGATCATTGTTCAAATTTCTTGAATGCCTTAAGTTCATGCGGCTCCTAAAATAAAACAAAGAGAAAAGGGTTTTAAATTAAATTAATGTAAGAAAACTTAAGGTAATTAAAAATGAATAGAATTAATAGTAGCAAATATAAATTATTCCCCGACAACGGTGCCAAAAAGTTAGTCGAAAAAATCTACAAGTGCACAGAATCGTTCCTAGTACATACAAATCAAGTATTCAAAGGTCATATCCCACAAGGACTAAGCTACTCACTACTGAATTAATCCTAATTACTTGAACTAAAATAACAAGAAACTTAAAAGATGATTGGATTAGAGCAGATAATAAATTGTAAAGACTATAAATAAATAAGCAAGAGAAATCTTACGATTTAGACTTAGGGCTTTGGGGTTCACCAATTTAAGAGATCGATTAATAAATTATAGATGTGATTAAGTGATAGGTTATAATAACAATTGCACAAATTTACTTATATTCTCTCTCAAGAAATATAAGAATACCTAACTAGTTGATTACCATCTCTCAATGCAAAACCTAATTAGTCAAATTCATTAAGAACAAGCAATTATAAGTTATCACACTAGTTTAGGATATCTCTATCTCTAAATCTAATGTGTTTATCTCCCTAGTGCATAAATTATACTTCACCTCTCAGTTCATCATATAATTCCTAATATTGCATCTATGGTGATCAGGCATAAAAACAACAAAAAAGTACAAGAAAGATAAATATAACCAAAGAATTTTCATTCAAAACCAGTCAATCCATAAAATATAAAGCAATCCCCCAAATTAGGCTACACCCCTAACCCTAATTGGGATTTAGTTCAAGAACATGATAAAAGAATCCATATAAATAAAGATAATTAACATCCAAGAAAGAGTAGAGAGAAGATTGAAAGAAAACAAAACAAAATTGCTTTCAATTTTGGTTGAATCCTTCTTGATCTTCCTCTTAGCTCCTTGGGTGATTCTCTAGGTTAAGATAGGTGACTCCTCTTTTTATAGGCCTTAAAAATATAGTATTTATGGTGCCTTGGGATTAAAGAAACTCAATTTGAGTCAAAATGGGGAAGCAAAATAGTAAAATTGTCGTCCATGTCCGTTAGGTGGACCTTATGTCCATTGGGAGGACATATGCTGCCTTTTGGAGCACTCATGTCCGCTGGGCAGAACTTCTCTGGTTTTCCAGCTTTCTAGCTCTGCTTATGTCTGTTTGGAGGGACATCATGTCCTCTAGGCAGATATACATTGAACATCCACATAAACGTGCAATTTTGACCCTTTAGACAGTAAAATCTCTCCTTAGAGTCTTCACGGAGTTGTAGAACTCAGAATTCTCTTCGAAAGTGTACTTGAATGACCTTAATCCGACATCCACAGTGAAAGTTATGCCTCTTGACCCAAAATATATCCATTTACAACTATTAAGCAATAAAGTTGAAATGTGTGAGAATTAACCCAATAAAGCTCAAAATTCACATAGAGATAAGTCAAATTAGTTCCAATTCATCCTAAAATCATATATAAATTATTGACTTATCAGTTATGAATACATGGTTGAATTATGTGTTTATACAAAATGAGTTATAGTTGTAAGTTTATGTTTGAGCTATGAAATCACACAAAATGGGTTGTAGTCGTGAACTTATAGTTAAATTATGCAATCATACAAATTGAGTTATATTTATGACTTTATGGTTGAATTATGTAATCATACAAAATGAGTTATAAATGTGACTCATGGGTTTATGTTTGAGTTATGTAATCACACCAAATAGGTTATAGTTGTGAATTTATGGTTAAATTATGTAATCATACAAATTGAGTTGTAGTTATGACTTTATGGTTGAATTATATAATTTTACAAAATAAGTTATAGTTATGACTTTATGGTTAAATTGTAATCATGTAAAATGGGTTATAGTTAACAAAATATGAGAATTTCTTAAATAGAATGTGCTTAAGCATCAAATTCTATTAAAGAATCATTTATATAAGTTCATGAGATTTCCTTGCTTGTGTATATCACATGATTGTTGAGAAACTACCATTCCTCTATTTCTTCATGTTATGATATATATAATTTCACTTTGATATGAAGTTATTGAGTCATTAATTTCATTTATTTTTATAAATAAATAGAAGGAAGTTCAAGTACTTCTGATAATTCAATTGCTTCAAGAAGATTTGATGATCCAAATTAGACTCATGCTAGATTGGTTCATAGAATAAAGGACCATACCATTTATTCACATTGTAACAAGCATTTGAAAGGTAGGGAATCGCAAGATTAAAGAGGCATTTAACTAGGACAACGGTTGATGTTGAGCCTTTTAAGAAAGAGATCCATGAATTAAAATGGTAAATGAAGACTTTTTTTTAAGATTATCAGCATGAGAAAGATAAAAGGGAAAACTAAACTACAAAATTGATTGTAACACCCCACTCCCGACTGGACCCGAACTCGATATCGACGGTGATATCCGAATCCGTGCCCTGCGAGGGTGGCG
>JANQBM010011193.1:0-12366 GCA_025594535.1 Erythroxylum domingense | reverse complement strand
GAGAAGAGTCTCATTTATTGGCTTCTTTATGAATGATTAAAGAATGAAGTGATGCATTTGATGCAAATCTCTTCTTTTCTTTTGATGAAAACCAAAATTGAGAAGTTGTAAGAAGGTGTTCTTGCATTTTTGACTCTCTCTCTCCTATCTTGCATGGTATAGACGAAAATTGCTTAAGAAGTGTCTCAAAAAATTGGCTTCCTTCTTGTAAGGAAAAAATCTCTTCAAGTTTTCTTCTCCTTTCCCACTAAAGGATCTTGTTAACCAAGTTGTCCAAGAAGAGCAAGTGGTAGATCGGACTAGTCGAGAATGAAATATCGAGAAGAGGATACAATAAAGAGAAGAGGATACATCTCCTAGGAGAGGATATCAATGCTAACTTAGTAATTTAGTAACTTTTGTGTTAATTCCGTGTCATTTTTAGACTTTCAAAGGGTGGATTAGTCTATCTTGAGTTGTAATCACCAAGTCCTAAATCATAAACCCTAATTAAATTGAGTTATTGAACATATAAAAAAACCCACAGCCTAACTAGTTTTTAAGAATTTCAATAAACAACTAGGTCCTCACACAAGATCTCTCTCCATATACTTACCAATTTAATTATTTACCTGGTCCATTAGATTGTTTAACTCTTATTATCCAACCTAATCATTTTTCATTCAATTCACTCTCTTGATTTGTTACCGAAGCATGCAATTAAAACAATTAATCATAACACCCAACATCATGTATAATAAAAGCAAACAGATTAATATTAAATCAAGTATAAATCCTTAAAAGAAGTTAGAACATCCTTAACCCAAGATTCATCATCATCAATTCCATCTCATACATCAGATGAATGAAATAAAAGATGAAAAGAAGAAAATATAACTTAGAGCATTAGAGGTTGAAGTAGCTGAAGCTCCACCTTCTTCTTTATTTTCTTCTCTGCCTTCCTTCTTCCTCTTCCTTTTCGAAAGTGGAAAATGGAGGCTCTCTTTCTAGAACATTTCTCTTCTCTTCTGTAGTCTTTTCTATTTAGGGTAAAATCTAGGTTTTACCTGGGCCCAAAAGTCTGAAATATCCCTCGAAAAGTTGAGTTTAAAAGCCAATCTAGATCAAGTTGATTTCGTTGCTGTCACGATCATAGCCACCCAAAAATAGGTTCTATCATAGGCCACGATCATGGCCTTGAGTCTTCCTCTGAATCTCCTCCATTGTTTGATATCTGGTCTCAAACACTAATAAATACATCAAGGCTTCTCAAATACACAAAATTAAAGCTCAATAATAGGCTCTAACCCACATGACACTCAAAACACAAATATCTAACGAACTAATGCAATTATAAACCTAAACACACATGAATCAATTAATTAACCACTAAATACATACTAAAAAGCTTGTTAAAATGTCATGCAACCTATAAATATTATACCCTTAAATATGGGTATAAGGGTCTTTCCCTGTCCACACTCTCTTAATAATCTCAAAAGCTTAGGGAAATGATGGAGCTTGATTGATTAAATAAAAAATTGTTGTAACTACTTTAGTCTAAACATCTTTAATAGCTTGGACATTTTGAGCATACAATAGACCTTCCCTATAATTATTCTATGTTGGGTTTGCCATGTATACATGCATCACATGCATAAGAATGCAGTGAAAGTGTAGGAATCTAAATTTCAACACCATGAAAAGAGCGAAAAGCCAAAATCATACATGCATGCATAGATATATAATAAGAACATGAAATCTAAAACCTTTTACCTTTTGTTTCTCCTCCTTTCTCATTTCTT
Source organism: Erythroxylum domingense (assembly GCA_025594535.1). NCBI lineage: Eukaryota > Viridiplantae > Streptophyta > Magnoliopsida > Malpighiales > Erythroxylaceae > Erythroxylum > Erythroxylum domingense. The sequence continues at coordinate 10,582 of JANQBM010011193.1, read as the reverse complement.
CTCCTTATTTGGATTGTTGCAAACGCCAAACCCTTCTTTGATCACCCAAGAACACGTAAAGATCAAGAAGAAACAATGTGTAAGGGTGATTTGAGCACTAAACTAGATGAGTTCAATTAGATGCTCAAAATGAAAAGAAAGATCAAGATTCTTGTTACATGTACTTTGATCCATACAAAAATTACATAAATTGCATGAACAAGACTCAAGACACTTCTCTCTCACTCTAAAACTCTTTTAGAGCCCTTAACCTCTCACTTAAGTGTGTAAGAACTAATTAGCCTCTCCTATACATAAATGAAGAACTCATTTATGTACCTAGGTTGTGTCTTTGGTCACGATCGTGGCCTATGAGCCACGACTGTGGCCTACTTAAAACTAACTATATATTCTATGTTTTTCATAAGATCTTTCATACGTGTGACCGTTAGGTTCCCGGTTATTTTAGGTACTTGAATGAACTATTATTTCAAGCAAATCATGAAGGGTTTTTTGATGCCAATTTACCGAAATATAAGGGGATTAACACATGAACTCTTCAATCGTTAATTATCCAACTTACGAATCTTTCCATAGATAATTACCATGCAATGCATCCTTTCACCATACTATACCTGACTTGTTTTGGAGTATGAGCTATATGTTAACTCCCACTAGACTTATTACGTCACTTCTAGTCTAAGTGAAGTTACTTACTATCTTGGGGTCTCATTACTCTATGTGTTATTGAAGACTCCCTTCATGACACAAAACTGCTCTAGCCAGAGACTCCTGAGTAATGACCTCAACAAGATGTCGTGGATGTCATCTCCTTCTATCAAGAGTGGTGAATCCTTTATCAGCTACCCAATTATCTTATAATACCAATAGCTGTACCTAGTCACCATCCTAAGAGTGACCTCATCTTGAGGTAATAAGGAATGATGTCAAAGTTCAAGATCAATATCTAAGATATCTTTGAGAAACTCAAGTCTAAAGATATTTGCACCACTACTATGATGAGATTGATCATTGACATTTGATAGACCATCTATATGAAAATCTCATAACAGGTCTTCCGATGTACTTACTACTTTTAGTAATCATCCATATGTTAACTTTAAACATCTCATGCTTATAGTTTGTAAGATCCACTGCTTGATTAAATTTAAGGAGTGTAACATGTGCTAGCCTATCTGGATTAACAATGTCCTGTTTTATCAATCCTATGACTAGGGATTATTTATTTACTACCATAATTGAACATGACAGGGATCTCATTATCATGATCTAATCATGATTTCTTGCATGCTATGTTTTGTATCATGTCTTCATTAATTCGATTTAAGATCGACATCAATTCATATATAAACAAATATCAAATTAATGAAAATTACCTTTCGCTTTATTAATCAAAATAAAGGTTGTACAAAAATGCTAAAGGTAAATGCCTTTAGAGCTACTCTAACAATCTCCCACTTAGACTAAAGCTAATCGCCTTTGTATCTAGTGTTATAGTCGAGTACACTAGAATTAAATTTTATTTGAGGAAGTAGCTTATGCAAAGGATCAGTGATGTTCTGATCTTTCGACACTCTCTCTATCTTCACATCACCTCTAGCAATTATCTCCCTAATAAGGTGATATCTCCTGAGTATTTTCTTGGACCTCTGATGAGATCTTGGTTCCTTGGCTTGAGCAATAGCTCCAATGTTGTCACAGTATAACAGTATTGGGTCTACTATGCTTGGAACCACTTTAAGTTCTATAACGAACTTCTTGATCTAAACAACTTCTTTTGTCATTTCTACAACTGCAATGTAGTCTAACTCGAACGTCGAATTTACAGTTGTCTCTTATTTGGAACTCTTCCAACTGACTGCTTCCCCATTCAATGTGAAAATATAACCTAATTGGGACTTAGAGTCATTCTGGTTAGATTGAAAATTGGAATCTATATTTCCTCTTATTATGAGATCTCCATTTCCATATATCAAGAATACATCCTTAGTCCTTCTTAAATACTTTAGGATATTCTTGACAGCCACCCAGTGACACTCACGAGGATCCGATTGATATTTGCTCGTAACACTTTGAGCATATGATATATCGGGTCTTGTACTTAACATAGCATACATGATCAATCCTACTGTCGAAGAAACCCTATCTTGGTCTGCTCATGTGAGTCCTTTCATCTTACGTATTGGGACATATAAATTTCGAGAGTTTTATCCCATGAGTCATGGGATAAAACCCTCTCTTGGACTGCTTTATGAAAAAGTTCTTTAGCACTTTATATATGTATGTCAACTGTGAAAGACCTAGCAGCTTCTTTGATCTATCTCTATAAATCTTTATTCCTAATATATAAGTTGCCTGTCCAAGGTTGTTTATGGAAAAGTTCAGGGACAACCAATTTTGACTGATTGCAAACTTGAGATATCATTTCCTACTAGTAATATGTTATCCACATATAACACAAGGAATATGATAGCACTCCCACTAACCTTCTTGTACATATAAGCTTCATTAGGATTTTGTAAGAAACTAAACTCTTTTATTGTCTCATTAAATCGGATGTTCCAACTCCTAAATGCTTGCTTCAATCTATAAATAAATTTCTAAAGCTTGCATACCCTTTTGCCATCTTTAGATACAAAGCCTTCAAGTTGTATCATATACACATCCTTAGTAGGTTACCATTTAGGAAAGTCGTCTTCACATCTATTTGCCATATTTTATAATCATAATGAGCAGCAATGACTAGGATTATTCTAATGGATTTAAGCATGGCTACAGGGCTAAATGTCTCATCATAATTAACTCCTTATCTTTGACGATAACCTTTAGCGACTAGCCTCACTTTCTAGGTAATCACATTACCATCCATGTCGATTTTCTTCTTAAAAATCCACTTGCACCCTATAGGATTTAACCCATCGGGTGGGTCAACCAAAGTACATACTTGGTTTTCATTCATGGAATCCATTTTGACCTTCACGGCTTGAAGGCATTTTTAAAATTTTGAAATCTTTAGAGCCTTTTCACAGGTTGTAGGCTCATTGTTTTCTATGAGCAATACATAATTTTGTTCACTTACAAGAAATCCACATCTCTCTGTAACATTGCGTATCCTACTTGACATATGAACATTTTGTGTGTCAAAAGGTTCGACTGTTGTCTCATCTCTTTGAACAACAATTTTGGGTTTAGGCAGTTGATCTACACCTGTTTGAGAAATCCATATCTCTCTATAACATTGCGTATCCTACTTGACATATGAACATTTTATGTGTCAAAAGGTTCAACTGCTGTCTCATCTCTGTGAACAACAATTTTGGGTTTAGGCAGTTGATCTACATCTGTTTGAGCATCACGAACTTCATCAAGTTCAACTTTGCTCCCACTGTCTTCTCTTAGAAGAAACTCTTTCTCTAAAAAGATAGCATGATTTGAGACAGACAGCTTTTGCTTTAAAGCATTATAGAACTGATATCCAATTGTTTACTTAGGATATGCTATAAGCGGACATTTATCAGATTTTGTTTCAAGTTTGTCTGATTGAATCTGCTTCACGTAAGCTAAATAACCCCAAACTTTCATATGAGAAAGATAGGGCTTTTTGTTAGTCCATATCTTATATAGAGTAACTTCAACTGCCTTCTAAGGGACTCTGTATGTCACACAAAATGATTTCGGTAGAGGCACATCATTAACCTTACCATGTCTAACCAGGTTGGGTTTCTCCTTTCAGCCACATTATAATGTTACAGTCTGTAAGGTGGAGTCCACTGGGATACTATTCGAGTATCTCTGAGATAAGTCAGAAAGTCCTTATTTAAGTATTCACCACGTCAATCTGATCGAAGTATCTTAATACTTCTACTGATTTGTTTCTCTACTTCATGTCTAAATTGTTTGAACATTTCGAATGCTTCAGACTTGTATCTCATTGGATACATATACTTATACGAATAATCATATATAAAGTTAATGAAGTACTTAAAACAATCTCTGACATGAACGGACATTGGACCACATACATCATAATGTATTAGGTCTAATAACCCATTCATTTGTTCACCCTTTCCTTTAAAAAGTAGTTTAGTCATCTTGCCTAACAAACAAGATTCATATATATCATATGATTCATAATCAAACGACCCTAAGCTACCACTCTTGTGTAGCTTAATCATGCGTGTCTCACTTATGTGGCCAAGTTGACAATGCCATAAGTAAGATGGTTTTAAGTTATCTCATTTTTGCCTTTTATTTTCATTAATATTTAAAATTGGATTAAACATATCTAATATGTAAATACGATTGCACAATGTAGCAGTACCATACAACATTTCGTTTAACTTAATTGAACAACCATTGCTTGAAAAAGTTAAATGAAATCTCGCTTTATTGAGAAGTGAAACAACTACAATGTTCGCTGTCACAACAGGTAAATAATAGCAATTTTCTAAAATTAGCTCTAGTCCACTAGGAAGATACAAAACATATGTTCTAATGCAGTAACTCTTGCTCCATTTCCCAGACGTAGGTCTATCTCTCCCTTCTTGATCGGTCTATCTCTCCCTTCTTGATCGATCTGCTATCCATGAGACCCTACGTATTAACATATATGTGTAAGCCACATTCGGTACCTAATACCTAAATGTTATAATCAGAAATAGTATTAACCTCAATGATAAACAACATACTTGAAGTAGACGATGGGGCATCTAATACCTTCTTCTGCTTCAACGACTCTAGATAAGCTTTGCAGTTCCTCTTCCAATGTCCTCCCTTGTTGCAATGGATGCATATCCCCTTTGATGTTGTCTCCTTCGCCTTCTTCTTGGCTACACCTCCCACTAGCTTCTTAGACTTCCTCTTCTTCTTTTGCTTCTTTATGTGAGAACCAGAAGTATAGTATGATAAGTGTAAATTGCATCATGTTTTAGGGAATAGTTTGATATATGTTTAGCTATTAATTCAATCATTTAGTATATTTTTAAGTTAGAATTGTGTTAGTTTGCTAATTATTTATGTTTTAAATGTTTTAGGGGTTAGTACAAGCTTTTGAGCTTAAATATTATGTTTAAGAGGTATCTTGATGTGTTTGCTAGTGTTTCAAGGTCAATATAAAAAAATAGAGGAGTTTCGGAAGAACAAAACAATGGCCCACGATTACGGCCTGATAGTGCACGATCGTGACTGAAAGGCTTGATACAGGCCACCATCGTGGCCTGCATTGAGCAAATGCACAACCACTTCCAAACTTCACATTTCAAGGGATTTTTTGGACCTTTCAAACCTCAAAAAAACCCTAGTTTAACCCTAAACACAAACGAATGTAAATAGAACAACAAGAACAGAAAGATGGAGCTTTTGATCAGCCACCATGACGAAAACCTAAAAGAGAGAACTTTCAGAGATTAAGAAAGAGACGAAGGAAGAGAGAAGAGGAAGACAACACAAACTTGACATGCTTCCCGAAATAAGAAACTTTCTGAAGTCACGACCTCCCGTCATCCATTCGAGTTCTATTTCCTATGTATTTCAGTTTTATTTGAATATAGAATTGGGATATATAGTTTGATGATAGAATTGAATTGTGCTTGATGTTTTATACTCACCTTTGGAATATTATTTTTGATTTAATGAAATATAATTGTTTTATATGTTTATTGAATTAATTGTGGTTTAATTATGCACTTCATATCTTGATAACAAACTAAGAGTTTGAATCGAGAAAAAATGATTAAATTGGGCTAACGAGAGTTAGATAATTTAATAGATTCAGAATTTAATCAGGCTGGTAAATCTTGTATAGAAAGATCACATATAGGTTTCCAATTGTTTATTAAAGAACTTAAGAACTGATTAGGTTTTGGATCGGTTATTAATTGAGAGATTACAACTTCCCATAATCTGATTAGGGTTTATTTTAGGGTTCAATTATAACTTGAGAGAGAGTAATTGACCCTAGCATTATCTAAAACCATTAATTTGATAAATCATAATTGATTAGGTTGGCATTAAAAATAGATAATTTTCCCTTTCTTTTTTTTTGGTTAACTCACTAAGTTAAATTCTAGGGTGTATTATCATTGTTAAACAAATCAATCAATTTTCAGTAATTGTTATTCTTTTTTAATTTAAAATTGCTAATAATTGTCGTGATTGTTTTCGTTAAGTGTTAATTGTCAATTATTGGTTTGTTATTTGATTTGGTTTTATTTGAGTTATTTAGTTCTCGTTTTTAAATTATTGTTTGTTAAATATCTGTTTACTAGTCTTCGACCTTAGATTCTAGGATGGGATTAACCCTCCTCGTGGGATCAATACCTTAGGTATTACGTAGATGACCCGTACACTTGTAGTACTATCGAAGTTAAAAATATTAAAACTTATTACTCATAAACCTGTGATTAATGTTTTTGCACCATTATCGGGGAGGTGATTAGTTTAGTTCTTTAGTCTAAGGTCTTTTGTTTTCAAATTAAAAAATAATTTGGGGCGTAAATTAGAGACCCACCAAGACTTCTTAGAGTGAGAATGAGAAATCTGAAGAGTTGAATGCTAAGAAGAGATAAAAGAATGACCATGGAGGATGTATATTATAAGGAGCAAGGGACGTTTATGGAATTCAATGAATGTAGCTCCCAACTCCGATAGGGCATATTCCTGAACCCACAAATAGTATTCGAGAATACACTCTATAAGGGTGGTGTGCATTGACGGTCAATCAAACCTAATACAAATTTTTTTAAGCATCACATGCATATTACAGAAAACCAATAATCAATTTTTTGGCCTATTTTATTCGTAAACATTTTCAATCACAAATGTTATAACCATTATACATATCATCAAAATTTTAGCAGTCACTTGGGCCTATTATAGATACAAATCACTTTTATTCATAATGTCATTACATTATAGAATCATTCACATACACATTGTACAATACTTTTAAATACACACTTTAATACAAAATAATGAAAAATATATGTAGACGTGAACTGATCCCGACCTTTATCTTTAATCTGCATGTAGTGGTTAGACTCCAATTTGCCTAACTGGAGATCTCCTCTAGTCACTGTTACAATTTTAGTGAGTTTTGTAAACTCAGTGAGTTAACCACCCTAGATGGTTCACTCATATCATATAACACATTAATTCATATAATCACATAATTCGCATCACTTCATTTATCATCATGTAGCATCAATTAACACTTTATTCATTTATTTCACATTTCACATTTAAACAATTCAAACAATGCATTTGAATCATTTAAACATATATATCAATTATATATGTAATGCTCATAAGACTCACTTCAAATTGTTATTGTTAAGACTGAGTGCCTATAACTGTCCCTTATTCCTCGGGGATATAGGGTTCATTTTACATAGTGAGCCAGAGGCTCTTACCACATTCTAAGCTTTAAGCTCTTTTTCACTTTATGATCTTTAAGCTTTTTTTTTGTGGCTACTCCAGTCACAATAGCCTTTGTAATGTTATGCATTCATATAATGAAATGCATCATATGTATTCAATCAATTAATTATGCTTAATCTTAAAATTTTAAATTCTCATTCACATTTATCGTCGGATCTTGGTCCGACATTCAACATTTAAGTTGAGAATCACTTATCTAGTCAAATTTAGATTCAATGAGCACTTCCAATATGTTTTATATGCATCAAACATCTCAGACATTTAATGTCTATAATCAACTCATTCACAGTTATCATAATAATTCAATACAGAATTTAAAACAAATAGTAATTTAATATGAGATCGTCTTAGGTTACTCCAGTACGCTCCATATTAGTATTTTCTTCCATGATCCGGAAATGTTTAGATGCAGACGTTCTATCTTGTGTATTAACAGTATTCAATACACATATTGCACATACATTATTAATTGCACAATCATATAAACATTTAATTATACACATATGCACATGTGTAATGTATAATGCATGCTCAAATTGACTATTTCGGTTATGTTTACTTAATTCTCTTGATCATTCAGATCTTATCATTTGTATGTGTTTAGCTTATTCTTAGGTTTACACCTTAAGAACACTTAGTTATTTTAATATCATAAATCAATCACTCGTCATTCTTTTTCTAGCATTATATGCTTTTATAATATCCAATTCTCATTCACCTTTAGTTAATACATGTTCTCAACTCCTTTGATTCACAACTACAATCATATGAACATCTTCATTCCCATTATACTCATGCTTTTGGTACTTCACTAAGTTATAACCTCAATTATCACCTCACACATATCACATATTTAGTCATTTAATCCAAGCATCATTTTAGGTTCAATTCAAGCATGATTCAAGCCTAATTAAGTCCAAATTCATCATAGTTAAGTACCTTTTCCATAATTGGTTCAACCATTACACAATCAAAACATTACCATGAAAAAGCACTTCCCACGATCATGGTGGTCCTTAATACGATCGTGACAGAAACTAATCTCCCATTTTTCTTGCAATTTTTTAGTTTTTCTCATGATAAATTTTCAGGTCAGTTTTGTATGACCATTATAACCTAGAAAATGAGGTATTTAGGTAATACATTCTCCAAAACAAATTTTTCTATGTCTTAAGTTTCAATTTAACTAAATTTCATACAATTTGGTTTAGTATTCTGAAATTTATACCCAAAATACTATAGACTATTCTCATACTGCGATAGCACACAGTTCTTAACGTCAAGATAAATTTTGAAACCCTTAGAGACAGAATTTGAATTCTATTCCTCCATGACATTTGTATCCATATGTCTCCAGTTTAATCTAAATTAAAAATCATCCCCTTTTGATAACTACAGATCAAGATATGGCCAAAATACAAATGCATGTTCAGTGAAAACGCTCCATCTAATATATTCCAGCACACTTCATCATCATTTTCATCCTAGTTCATCTCTTTTCAAGAACATCACGTAAACATCCTTCTTAAGTAAAATTTTCATTTTCATTATTTGAAAATATGAATTAAATCTACTCATTTTCTCATCCAAGTTACAGCATATCCTTCATCACTATTTTATAATCATGCTAGCTCTAACCCGTCATCAATATGCTTCATTTAACAAACCAAGAAGAACAATAACATAATACTTAATTGTATGACCTCAAGATCTTCAAAATGTGGATTAACCTAGCTCTCCCACACCATACAATCATCTCCTTTCTGAGGTAGATTAGGTTAGGCTTTCAAGTAACAAGATGGAGAAGACAACATCCTTGGGATGGCTAGTGAAAAAAATGATAACAAATCTCCACGTTGAGAGGGTGAGGATGAGTGAGTAGAAAATTAAGAAGATGAGTATGTAACCAAATAAAAGTTAAAGACAATAAAGTTGATCTTTTAAGGAGTTAACATTGTGGGTTAAGAATATGGAGGTTATAAAAAAATGCTTGGTGAGTGTTATGACACATTCTTAATATCCAAAATAAATGTTAATGCTTTCTTATTCATATTATACCTCTTAGTAATCAGTCCATTCATCTTCCAATTTCTAATCAAATTGTTTCCCAATTTCCAATGGCACTTGTCATTAAATCCTCATGCCACTTTTCATTAATTTCTATTGCCATTTGACACTAAATTCTACTACCATTTATCACTTGGCATTTTCCTAGTGCAAAATTACCTCAAAATTCCAGAAATCTCTCAATTTAACAGATAAATTCCTATATCACCCATTATCATTTATTAACCAAAATTCAAGGTATAATAATCATAATTCACTTCATAATCATATAAAAAATCATTTTTACCCAGAAATTGTCAAATGAGTGCGTGGACAATCATTATAATGAGTGTAAAAATTCAAATTCACGTGTGTGTATGCTAATATTATACATGAGCATGAAATGCATTTTTCTAATCTTTCATTGCTATTTCTCATTTACAAAAATCTAAGGTCCTAACCCTTAGTATAGAAATGAGATATTACAATGAGCCCCAATGTAGTTGGGGAAATCATAATCCTTATATAAACCCGTACACTTTAGGGTGTAAGAACCACCCAAATTTCTATTGTTCCAACAATGTAAGTACTCACATGGGGTATTAAGACCTACTTGAAGTTCAAAAAGATGAATCTAGTTCATGGGATTTTAAGCTGGATAAAATCATGGATTAGCTCACTGATATGGAAGAGAACCAAGAGAGATTGGAAGAGAAGTTTAAACATGATTATGCCTATTCTATTCACAATCTAGAGGTTTGAAGAGGCTAACTTTCTAGAAAACTGTCTGCACAGCATGAAAGTATATTCAATAGAGCCAAGTCAGGCTATCATACTTAGGAAAAGGATAAAAACCCTTCATACTATCCACCAGTTCTTGATATGCCATGTATGAACATAAAAAAATCTTCAGTAAATTTCTATAAAAAGAACCTTATCCTTTGGATTAATGATGACCAGGTGACATTCAACATGAATGATGTATTAAAGGATCCAAATTATAGTAGTGCATTCAGGATAACTTGTAACATCCTGTTTTCATAGAACGGGTCGGACCAGAGAAACGGGTCCAAGTGTGGAAAAGCAACACATCTCATGC
>JANQBM010011185.1:0-12366 GCA_025594535.1 Erythroxylum domingense | reverse complement strand
TATAACTTTATAATAATTTTAAAGTTTAGTCTCATGTTTATAAATATTTTCATTATATGTTTATAACTTTATAATTAGTTACTTATGAATAAATATTTTAAATAATAATTTATAGTTTAACAAATATTTTATTATTTATTAACATAAAAATATAATAACAATAATATTGTGAATAAAATATACGCAAAAAAGTAAAGTTGGGTTAATTTTATAAAGTAATTTTAATAATCACTAATAAAAAGTAAAAAATATGCTGAGAATATTCCTTTTTGTTGTGAAAAATAGAGTTGTCGATTGAAGTGAAAAGTATTGTAGCATCTCTAAAATAGAGAAAACTTTACTGTATTTTGGAGGAATGGGTTAAAACTACCCTTATTGTCGAAGATTCATTTTGAAGAAAGGTGGTGTTGATATATCACGATACAAGTAGATCGTGTAAATTATGCAATATGGGAACGTGGGATAAACTTTTTTCTTCAATTTGTTGCTTGTAATTCGATTAATCTAGTTGTTTAGTGGGTCAATAATAACGACTCATGTCACTCATTAGCCGTTAGTGGAGTACCTTTAGTGTTTAGAATTCCTTATAATTAGGACTAAGGTGGTTGCTTCAGACTTTGTATTTAAACGTTTCAATTGTCAATGTTAGGGGGAGATTTTTAACATCAACTTAAGTTACTGGTTTATTCTCACCAAAAGCAGAATTTTTGCATATTTGCTTTTCTGTTTTCATTTGTTCTAGCAGGTTTTGACTGGGACCTATCAATTGGTATCAGAGTCATATTGACTAACAAAGAACAAATCGAGAATCTTGAAGCAAGTCTCGGCAATTTGCAAGATGGAAAGAGCTTAATGGAGCAAAGTCTTGTCGATAAGCTTCGTTCAATGAAAGAAGCGATTGCTCGGTTATTTGATATAGTCCTTTCTCAAAGGTAAGGATATGCTAGCAATTCCTGTGGTCGACCCACAAATACACAAGAAGGAATCAAAGGGGCTGTAGAGGAGGCATATGTTCTCTTCTAAACTCGTAAGGCTTGAATTCTCGAGATTTGCCAGCGGCGACCCCACTGAATGGTTTAGTCTAGCGGAGCAATTTTTTGAATATCAAGAAACTCCGAACCTGCAAAAAGTTCCTTTAGCTTCCTTACACCTTGAAAGTGAGGCAAATCAATGGTGGCAATAACTTTGCAAGACATACATTGGCGAAGGGCAACAGATGACATAGGAAAATTTTCAGTTAGAACTTTGGACCAGGTTCGGGCCAACGAAATGTGAAGATTTTGACTAGGCACTTTCTAAAATCCAACAGAACCTTGCAGGATTATCAAAGAAAATTTGAATGATTGGGCAACCAAGTTCAGGAGTGGACTCAAAAGGGACTAGTAAGAACATTTATGGGAGGGTTGAGACCTGAAATTACAGATGGCAAACTTATGCTCAAGCCCAAAACTTTGAAGGAGGCCATAAGTTTGACGCGAATGAGAGACAAGCAATTAATTAAGGAACAACAGTTTGTTCAACCTCCACGGCCTGCGCCTACAACAAAACAATTGTCATGAGAAGAAATACAAAAGAGGTGTATACAAGGGCTTTGCTTCCATTGTAATGAAAAATTTACACCTAGACACAAGTGCAAGGGTCATCAATTGCTCTTGTTGGAAGGAAACAGTGCAAATAGTGAGGAGGATATCGTTGAAAGGCATGGAAGTCGAGCTACAATTAACTTCAACTTTAAGGACAAGATTGCAATGAAAGAGGAGGGCAACGTTGAGATATTACAATACAAGTAGATCATATAAATCATGCAATATGGAAAACGTGGGATAAACATTTTTCTTCAATTTGTTGCTTGTGATTCAGTCAATCTAGTTGTTTAGTGGTTCAATAATAACGACTCATGTCACCCATTAGCCGCTAGCGGAGTACCTTAAGTATTTAGAATTTTTAGTAGTTAGGACTAAGGTGGTTGTTACAGACTTTGTAGTTAAACGTTTCAATTGTCAATGTTAAAGGGTTTTTAACATTAATTTAAGTTATTGGTTTATTCTTACCAAAAGTAGAATTTATGCATATTTGATTTTCTCTTTTCATTTGTTCAGTAGGTTTTGACTGGACTTATCAGGTGGCAACCTGTTGAGTATGAAGGTTTGACACTAATATGCTTCCAATGTGGTCATTCTGGACACAAAGGTTTCTACCCTTTCTCCCCACCAGATGATGACTTGGGTACTGAAGTTATGGTGGCTAACAAGCTGAAAACTACTACATCGGTGTCAAAGAAAGAGGTTCATGAAGATCATGTTAAGGGGTTAGAGGAGCGTGCATGGGATTTTGGTCCGTGGATGATGGAATAGACTCAAAGGGGACATAGGAACCCACGAGCAAATTCCACAAATTAAGGGAGTGAGCATTCTAATGATGATAATAATAAGGGGTTGAGATTTACATCTTTGTATAAGGAAGATGGAGTGAATCTAAATAAGGCGGGAATGGTGCAAAATGAAGCGGCCATTGAAAGGGCAAAGGTCAACACTAGTTCTCCAATCCAAGGTGTGGTTAATAAACAAGTCCAGCTCAATAATGCCCCCGGTTACTTTAAAGCCCAGGACCTTTGGTAGACCTGTTTTACAATCTACACAGGCTGGCCCATATGTTAAATCCACTGTTCATATTCCTGAGGTTACCTCTTTGAGATTATCGCAAGGTTTGCAATGTCAGGTTGCTAGGGATTAGGAACAAAGACCCAGTTTAGTTAATTATGGTGATGTTGTTAATCTAAGGGATGCTATGGAAGAGGATATGGCTTTTTTCGTCAATCCCCACTCCTTACCACCACATAATCAGGGCTTGGACATGCATCATGGTGGACCTCCTAATGAAGACCTCCAAATACGGTGGTTTTGGAACGTAGTTTCCAAATAATGACTAGCATGCAGTAGTGACAAATGAAGTAATGGTTGTTTATTCTGGAGAGCAGTTGACACCAGGGACTCTTGTAGCCGAGTCTATGGATTTAGTCCAATGGAATAGCAGAGGAGCGGGAAACAAGTCCTTCCTGTGAAATGCCAAGGACTTATTGAGTAATCAGAAGCCATTTTGGCTGTGGTTGAACCTCATATCTCCAGATCTTGGGCACAGGATCATTCGAAGGCTCAAGTTACCAAAGTAATATATTGGTGGCCTGATTGGTTTTACTGGTGGTATTTGGTTGTGTTGGGATAGTCAATTGGTGGATTTAGACGTGCTCTATTCCTCTCCACAGATTGTTCATGCAATTGTTAAGATTGATGGTGTAATAGACTGTTTATTAACTGTGGTGTATGCTAGTCCTACGCTTGAAGTTAAACAGAACCTTTGGTAATATTTGGAGGATTTCACTACTACTTTTTCCCTACCTTGGGTTGTAGCTGGCGATTTTAATGATGTGTCTAACTACTCTGAGACGTTTGGTGGCACAATATTGAAGCTTACTCATTGTAACCATTTTCATGGCATGATGACAGTGTGTGGTCTTATTGATCTTGGGTTCCAAGGGCTTGCTTTTACATGGTGCAACAAAAGGGAGGGAGTAGCAAGAGTGTAAGAAAGGTTGGATCGAGTACTAGCCAATTTTGAGTGGAGGTTGCGACATCCAGAGGTTTTGGTCAAACGCTTACCACGTACTCATTTGGATCATTTCCATATCTTGCTTCAATGTGTTAGTGGGGAGGTTATGGATGTTTCCAAGTGACCATTCCGATTCCAGGCGATGTGGCTATCTCATGATGAGTTTAAAGAACTGGTGAACACAACCTAGGTTGCTATTAATGGGGATCTTGCTGTTAAGGGTGAGGTCATGGTGACAAACCTTAAAAAATGAAATAAAGAATCCTTTGGTAATTTATTGGAGAAAAAAAGGATGCTAAAGGCATGTATTGGCGGTTTACAAAAAGCCTTATCGACTCACCGCTCTCACCAGTTAGAACTGCTGAAGGGAGAGTTGGTGAAGGAATATAATGTAGTCCTTACACAAAAGGAGAATTTTTGGGAGTTCAATGGATTCAATATGGAGAACAGAACGCAAGGTTTTTTCACTTGTCTACCATCTATTGACGGCGTCGGAATAAAATTACTATGCTCAGGGATAAGGACAGCAACTGGGTCATGAAATCGGATGCCCTTCGTAGTATGGTGTTACGTTATTATAAACAACTGTTTAGTTTAGATGATTTGGTTCACAATATGCTGTCTCCTTTGATCCATCCAACTTTGTTGGTAGTGGACAGAGTATCTTTAGAGGTAGAGGTGCTAGAGTGTGAAGTTCATAATTCTCTCTTCCAAATGAAACCGTGGAAAGCTCCAAGAATTGATGGCTACCATGTAGGTTTTTGCCAAGAGTTTTGGGCTAATGTTAAATCGTCTTTAGTGGAGCTTGTCAATGCAGCCTTACGCACTATTACTTTTAATAGTAACGTGAATCGTGTCCTCCTTTTTCTCATTCCAAAAGTTTCCATTTCGGAGTATGTTAAGCCGTTTATGATGGAAATTTTAACAAAGATAGTAATCAGATTCTATAGCTTTGAAGCATCTATAAACGATATAATTGAAAAATTACCTATTAAAGGTGTTGAAAGTTGACTAGAAGCCAAGATTCTCTGCCACACAAAATCCAAAAATAACAAAAAATAGAATACCTGGGTTTGTTGAATCCAACTCATCAATTTCTTACACACACTACTACAATGCCGTCAAAAACTCCACAACAAGATAGAAGACCGCCTTCAAGAATGCATCAATTAGGTTAAAGCAAAGACATTTTGGTGGACTATAAACCCAATGGGTAGGCTTAAGTGAAATTTATGAATGGATCCAAGGGCCCATGGTAAGATTAGTAATACAGTGTTCATTCCTTAAATAACTCAAATGATACAAACACATAGCAAAGATATAATTGTGATAAGATTATGCTAGTCCATGATAATTAATTCAACATTCTTCCACTTGGACAACATAATCATAGCAAACCAAATATACACAATCAACACATCGATAGGATGTATGAATCGTATATAATTATATGCTATTAATTCAAAAGCATGACAATAACATTAATATGAATTCATCATAAATGAATGTCATCAATTTGTCACTCATCAAGAATGTGAAGTTATAATATGTCATAAATAGTGGCAATATATTCACAATATGCATGTACCATATAAAATTCAAACAATCCTCATAAAACATGCATAAAGCAAAGAAAACTCCCATTAAAACAAAGAAAACTAGGCTCTTAACAGTCCCATATTAGAGACATGTTCCTTAAAGATACAAATAGGTAAGCTTTTAGTTAGTAGGTTTGCTAGCGTGCTGCTCGTAGGTATGTACTCAATAGTAATCAAAGAATTTGCAACTTTCTCTTTAACAAAATAGAATTTAATGTCAATATGTTTAGAGTGAGAGGTGCTCCTAGTATTTTAAGAGAAAAAAATAACTGTAAAACTCTCACAATATAATTTCAGCGGTTTTGATATGGAGTTCACAACTCCTAATGCTGAAATAAAGTTCCGCAACCATATTGCATGACAAGTAGTCTCAAAACATGACATATACTCTGCCTCTATAGTAAAAGAAGCTGGAAGTGTTTGTTTCACACTTTTCTACGAAACAGCTCCTCCTGCCATTATAAAAATGTATCCAGAAGTAGATTTCTTATCATCCACACAGCTTGTATAATCAAAATCACTGAAGCCAACTACTTCAAGAGTATCGGTGTTTTGACATGGCAACATAAGATCCTTGGTACCTTGAAGATACCTCAAGACCTTTTTAGTTGCTTTCTAGTGACTTTGTCCAGGATCACTCAAGTATCTACCAAACACACATATAACAAAGGCAACATCAGGACGTGTGTATACTTGAGCATACACCAGGCTGCCAACAACTGAAGCATAAAGGACTGTTTTCATTTGATCTCTCTCAATATTATTTAAAGGACAATGGGCCTTAGAGAACTTATCACCCTTCATAATTGGAGCCTTTACAAAAGAACATGATTGCATATTAAACCTTTTCAAAATACGATCAATGTAAGTGCTTTAAGACCATATGAGAACACCATTTGTTCTTTCACGAAGAATCTGCATACCCAAAACACGTGATGCGTCACCAAGATCCTTCATATCAAACTAATCAAACAATAATTGTTTTGTCTCAATCAACATGTTAGTGTCATTAGTAGCGAGCAAGATGTCATCAACATATAAAACCATAAATATATACTTACTCCTATTGATCTTCATATATATACATTGATCAATAATATTTTCTTTGAAACCATTACCAGTAACAATTTCATCAAACTTAATGTACCATTGCCTTGAAGCTTTTTTCAACCCATTTATTGAATTATGGAGCTTACAAACCTTGTTTTCTTTCCCATCAACCTCAAAACTAGTGGGTTGAGTCATGTAAACATATTATCTTAATCTCCATTTAAGAAAGTTGTTTTCAAATCCATTTGATAAAGTTCAAGATCAAAATAAGCCACAATTTTCATAATAATCCATAAAGAATCTTTAGTAGAAATAGGAAAAAAGGTCTCTATATAATTAATACCTTCTCGTTAGCTATAGCTCTCGGCTACTAGCCTCGCTTTATATCTCTTAACTTGACCTTTGACATCATGCTTGGTTTTAAACACCCATTTGCATCCAATAGGCTTGCAACCTTTTGGCAATTCTACCAAACTCTACACTTTATTTAGTGACATAGAATCTATCTCATCATTCATAGCATCCATCCAAAATTTAGACTGAGAACTAGAGATGGCTTCTTTGTAGGTAGTTGGATATGAAAAGTCACCTATATCAAACTCAAGTTCTTGTAAGTATACTAAATAATCACTTGATATTGCAGGTCTACAAACCCTCTTGATCTTCGCAAAGACACATTTTGATTGGCAATAACTGGAGCCTCTTGTGCTACATGCTCCATAGGATCATCTTGAATGGCTATTGAATCTTGATCAACCATAGGGCCAATTGTTGGAGCGGAAGTGAGACGCATAGGAATAATGATTGGGTGTTCTTTAAACACAATTTCTCTAGACCCTTGACTTATTCCAATATCGTCCTCAAAATAAACGGCACGATCTGATTCAATGACCTTGGTGGTATGAGATGGACAATAGAATCTAGAGCCCCTTGATCTTACATAATAACCAATAAAGTAGTCATTAATAGTCTTAGGATCAAGTTTCTTAGATTGCGGATTGTAAGGTCTCACTTTTGCTTTACAACCCTAAACATGAAAATGATGCAAAGTTTGTTTCTTCTGTGACCACAACTTATAAGGAGTCTTAGGAACAAATTTACTGGGCACTTGATTCAAAATATAAGCTGCAATTTTCAAAGCATCACCCCATAGATACTCTGGCAAGGAAGAGTTTACTAACATACATTGTACCATGTCAAGAAGTGTGCGATTTCTCCTTTTTGCAACTCCATTTTGTTTCTTGAAAGGCTTATTGTTATTGGAATTCTTTGGTAGAAACTTCCTTTTTTGGCCATTGTAAATTTTGATTTGTAACCATTGCCACACTTCTTGCCCTTCCCTTTTTCATGTCATCATCCTCCATTGCAAGAATAGTAGTCATATCCTCTATGGTCCATAGATCTTTCTGAGCATTATAGCTTGACCTAATGGAATCAAACCGAGATGGAAGAGATCCCATGATAAACCACACAATATATTCCTCAGCGAGCTCCATACCGATTGCCTTAAATCTTATGATAACAAGCCACAATTTTATCGATATGCTCTCTAATCCCACTAACACCATCATGAATCATGGAATGCAAAGTGCTCAAGAGTTCATTCTTTTCATTCTTAGAGAACTTCTTGTATTTTTTATTGACGGCCTCAAGAAATTCCTTGGCATTCTCAGTTTTTGGAATGCTATCGCGTATAGAGTCCTCCATATGATACCCCATGATCATCAAACGACACCGATTCGAGTACTCCCATTCATCATAAAGCTCCTTATCATTAATAGAAGACTCATTATTAGGCTTAGGAGGATAGTCTTCTCTCAAAGCCATATCCAATTTCATAATAGTTAAGTTCATTATGAAAGATTCAACCCATTGTTTATGATTAGTCCATTAAGCTTCAAAGTGGCAGAGAATTGAGGACTGCCCAAAGTTGAAGAAAAAAAATCATAAAAGCAACATTAATATGCATGTAACACAGGATCATACTATTCGCTTTTTCTCCAACTTTCTCAAAATGATCCACAAAAGTGATCATAGAATACTAGAGTCCATTGAGCACTAAAAGTAGACTCATTCACAAGCAAGAGCAATACATTAAATATCACAACCAAATGCATCAATTGACTATCGCTAGAATAGTAAAATTGTGTCGATTCATAACATTCAATATATTCTCTTCACTAATCTAAGCATCCTACCAAACAATGAATTTATCAATAGGATAACTTCGTTGCTCGTATAGATTTTAGTAAAAATTGATAAACTTAAAAAAAATATATCTATATATATATAGACAAAAATATTCGAATGCCTAGACTTACGAGAGGCAAGTTCATAAGCATAAAATATTTAATTATATGCAAAACATGATAAAATGTAACAAATTTTTATATTAAATAAAAGATAACTGATCAAAAACTACATAAAGTTATCTAAATTATGGCTAAGGTATCATGTAATTAGATAAAATATATAATTGAATTATAAATAAATCACGCTTAAAAATTCCTAAAATAATGACATCACAATTTTAATATTTAACAATGTATATACATATTTTAACATTGTCATTATTATTATTAATGGCAATATTGAAAATCACTTAAGATGGCGAAACTGTAAATAAGTTGTCATGGCAAAGCTGTAAATAATATGAGATGGCAAAATTGTAAATAAGTTGTCATGATAAAGCTGTAAATAATTCATCTTTAACTTTCAGATGGGTCAAACGACCCATGGATTATCCATGACCCGACCCAAATGTATCTAACCATCAGGAAAGTTGTTTTCAACCATTTTAGAGGGATTTTGCTCCTCTTCCAAAGATTAAATGATCTATAAGATCTATTTTAACAAAAAACTCACCCAAAGGGAGATATGAGAACAAAGATTTTAGCCGTGAATGGTATTACGAAAAAGTCACTTATTTCAACAATTTTTGTTGCAAAAGCTTGCCTAAAACACATATTAATGCATATATAAATAACATATGATATATTTATGCTCAGAAAACAAGATACCCATTGTTAATAATAGTTTACAAAATGAGTATAAAATAATACGAATATATATATATATATATATATATAATGAAGAACGAAGAACAAAAATAATAGCTTCAAAACTAATGGATTTGGCTTTGATAGTAATTTATATAAATTTTAACAAAGATAGTAACCATATTCTATAGTTTTGAAGCATGTGTAATCGATATAATTGAAAAATTATCTGCTAAAGATGTTGAAAGTTGACTGAAAGCTATGGTTCTCTGCCACACAAAATTCAAACACAACAGAAAATAGAATACTTGAGTTTGTTGAATCCAACTTACCAATTTCCTACACATACCACTATAATGTCGTCAAAAATGCCACAACAAGCTAGAAGACTAACTTCAAGAATGCATCAATTAGGTTAAAGCAAAGACATTGTAGTAGATCATAAACCCAATAGGTAAACATAAGTGAAATTTATAAATGGATCCAAAGATTTATGGTAAAATTAATAATATAACATTCATCCCATAAATGACCCTAATGATACAAACACAGACTAAAGATATAATTGTGATAAGATTACCCTAGTCAAGAGTTTAGACCAATAAGTTTGTGCACAGTGGCATATAAGCTTATTATCAAAGTCTTGGTGAAAAGATTGCGGCCTTTCTTGAATGATTTGATTGCCCCTAGCTTCATCCCCGAACGACAGGTAGTAGATAATATCATGATAGCGTCAGAGACTATTCACTCCGTGAAAAAATCCGAAAGTAAAACTGGTTTAATGGCAATTAAAATATATTTGGAGAAAGCCTATGACCTTGTCCGTTGGGACCAACTTCATGATAAGTTAATCTACTTTGAGTTCCTGGATAAATTTGATTATGTTTTGCGTGGAAGACTTAAAGATGGTTGTGTTATGGAATGTTGAAATGACGGAATTCTTTGCACCCAAAAGAGGTCTTCGTCAAGGAGACCCGCTCTCTCTATATTTTTTTGTTCTTTGTGTGGAGCGCCTTGGACACATGATTTTCCATGAAGTTAATCTCGGAGATAGGAAGTTGGTTTTACTTGCTAGAGGTAGACCAATAATCATCCATCTTCTCTTTGCTGATGATTTGTTCCTATTTGGACGAGGGAATGAAACTCAGGCCAAAAAAATAAAGGCTACTCTTGATTCCTTTTACATGGCCTCGAGTGCCAAGCTCAAACTTGAAAAGTCTTAAGATTTTTATCTCGCCAAGGCCTCTAAAAGAAATGCTAAAAGGGTCTATCGGATCTTTGGTATGTCTCTAACTACGGATCCCGGGAAGTATTTGGGTGTACCTTTAATTCATAATCGGGTCACTAAATCCACTTTTCTTGAGGTTGTTGAGAAGGTGACTATCAGACTTAATGGATGGAAATTTAAGGCTTTAAGCCTCACAAGACGAGCCACTCTTGTAAGTGCAGTCACCTCGGCTATCCCTACTTACTCTATGTTGACTACTAGGCTACCAAAAAGTGTTAATGAAACAATTGATAAATTGAATAGTCATTTTCTGTGAGGTGGTAATGACAGTAAATGATATATGCACTTAGTTAGTTGGGAAGGAATCTATAAACCGAAGAGGGATAGGGGTTTGGGTCTCTGACAAATGAAATTTCATAATGATGTGTTGTTTCATAAAACTGCTTGGAGATTTCTTTTTTAATCGGAGAGTCTATGGGTAAAATTTTTTAGGGCAAAGTACCATGTCAATGGGGATATTTTTTACTTTCTTGCTTCAATTGGTACTTCTACTGCCTCATTATATTCTTGGAGATAGTTAGTTGGTGCTTTGAAACTCCTCATGGGTGGTTTGGCTAAATAGATTGGCAGTGACCAGTGTTAACTTCTGGACGGATTGTTGGTCAGATAAGCCTATAATGGAGTATTTACCTTCCTCCATTCCTTCTTATGTTGATATTAATGCCTGTGATAGTGATTTTATTATGGCCCCAGGTTTGTGGAATTCTAAGTTAATTTTTTCTCAACTTCCGATGGAAGTGGTTCTCACAATTTTGAGATATCCTCTTCCCCAAGCCTCTGATATGCACGATGCTTATATATGGCGGTATATTGCTAATGGAAAGTTTGCCACTCAAAACAACTCATAGAGCTTTGCTCTTCAATGAGAAGCATACGCCTTCTCGCTGTATTAATTGGCTATGGAAATTGTCTATCCCAGCACGATAGATCTATTTCTTTTTGCTTGTATGGAGAGGTCATTTGTTTACAAATGCTTTACGTTTTGCTTGGGTTTGGCTCCTGAGGCTCAGTGTATGTTTGTGGTTCTGGAGAGGAAGATGTGTTACATGCTTTGCAGGATTGTCTAGCAGTGAGGAAAGTGTGGGAACAAATTATTTTGCCGACACACGACGTCACCTTTTTTCTTGGTGATGTTCAAACTTGGCGTAGGAATGTCTTAGATATGAAGACACGAGAGCCATGGGAGGTGATTTTGATGACAACTGCAGCGGGGAGAATATGGACTAATTGTTGTAAATTGGTCTTTTAAACTGACGAGCACGATGATTTAGGGGTTGATATTGTTCAAAATATTATCTTGACTAGTCGTGAGATCTTTCGTACAATGACCCATATAGCCAAGGTCTCGCTGCATAACAAACAAATTTAATGGTTGTGTTAGAATACAAGAAAGGAAAGGATTGACCGTCTTAATGACAGGATCAATCCTTTCCCTAAATCATGCTTAATCAGTCTTAGAATAGTGCCTAGTCTATCTATAAGATGTAAAAATGTACGTTTGAATCAATACACTCAAATAACATAAATAGCCTATTCATATTGTTCTAATATGGTATCAGAGTAGTGTCGATTCTAGGATTAAACACTGTTTTATCATTTGTTGTTTGTTACCAATTCCACAACCATGAGTGATGAATCTAGTAGCACTGTTGGTGGTGGACCAGCCATCTCAGAAGCCACTGAAATGCTTTCAGCACAAATAGCCCAAATCCTGAAACAACATACAAACAATCAAACCGAAATCAACCAAAAACCAACAATTGCTATTAAACTCAATGATAGCAACTACTCCCTGTGGTCAACGTTAATGTTGCTGGCCATTGGA
>JANQBM010011177.1:0-12366 GCA_025594535.1 Erythroxylum domingense | reverse complement strand
GCATGTACAGATATTTTTCATGTGCAAAAATCACTGTTCACAAATGTATGAGCATGAGATGTGTTTTCCTAATTTCTATGATTGATCTCTCAATTACCCATTTCTATAATTCAACCCGTTATATGGAAACGGGATGTTACAGATAAGATAAGCTTAACCGCGCATCTTAGGTGTCGATTTCACCTTCGAACCAGTATCGGGAAGTTAGTCTTCTATCTTCTCCATCAAGCTCCAAGGAGTAGCCTCTGTCGACTCCATCCTTGTTAAAAACTGATGAGAAATGGTGAAGAATCACGTTTGTCTCCTACTTATTCGTTTTTATAGTAAAACCTAGGGATAGGTGGCATGGCCTCTCACGGTTGGGCATGGCCCCTCACGGTCGTGAGTGGTATCTCACACCCATGAGAGACCCCTGCATAGGCGTGAGAGTGGTCTTAAGCCCCATACAGTTGGTTGCATGGTCGTGAGATTGCTCACGGCTGTGCAACTTCTCCAGCTGGTCGTGAGCTACTTCAGTGCTTTGTTCTTCACTTTCACACTCTATCTTGTCTCTTCTTCTTTTAATCCTCTTCTTCTTCTTGTTCCAAGAATCAATAAAGTATGAACATTAAGAAGATGACTTAATGAATATAAATGAATATACTATAGGATCACTTTAGCTCTTTCACTTCTGAAATGTATCAAAAATCAAATATGAATTAAAGTAAGTATCCTAAGCATTTTTAAGGTATTAATCACTAAGTGTAGTAGATTAAATGAATCAACATTTAAACACATGTCAATAACCTAAGTTAAATGACCCAACTGTATATGGTTGTTGCCTTGATTAATCTGTTTTCTTAACTCATAAATCTAAAGAGCTTATCCTAGGTTATTCAATAGCTAGGTTTAATTAACGAATGTCTCTTTATTAAACACGACTTAAGGGAAAATTAGGGTTAATAGAGCTTATCTTTAACCTACGATTAATAGTTTCTATGAGAGGTATGAGAAAAACAATTCAATGAAGTATGTTTAATTATGTGTAGGCCGAGATTGAACCAATGACCAAGTCTTTAACGTATTCATCACTTTCATTATCTTTGAATGTTTTCTTTGATTTACTTTTGTTAGTTTAGTTTTATTTTATTTTATTATTTAAAATAACCTAAGCCTTGATTCTTTTCATAACAAAAGCTAACTGAACACTCTCTGTAAGATCGACTTAGACTTATCACTAGTTATAGTTTTAGGTCTAGTTGTTTAGTTTCATGTTACGACGTGTTATGTTAGTTCTTAAAAAAATATAGGATCACTTAGTAGTCATTGGGCTCACTATAATATGAGAATTATAATCTCTTTTGACCTATAACTCCTTCAACTTTAAAAATTGTGTTTTCTGATCATTTATATATCTAAATTTGAATTCCAAAGTAAGAAACTTTAAGATGAATAAGTTTATATAGAAGCAAACCCCACAACCCCATAGCTCTTAATAGGTGATTTTAATTGTACGATCTCATCTCATAGGTTTTAATTTTTAGGAAAAAACTGACATATAGGAGCGAAGACTTATCATCTCATAAAGAACCTTGACCTGGTAGGTTTGAGAAGTATAGGTAATCTTTTACTTCAAAAAATGTAATTTTGGAGTTGGTTTTTACAAAAGAAGCTAGATAGATGCTTGGTAGACATTATTTGGATGTCCATTTTCCCTCTTAGTTTTCCCATATTTTTGTAACCATCTCACCTTTGATTACACTCCCATAGTTATTCAAGTAAAGACAACTAACAGAGAATGAAAGCCCGATTCAAATTGTTCAATCTCTATTAAAATGCCTAACTTCAAAGAGAAAATTATTAAAGGTTTAAGATCCCAAGTTAATTGGTTCCCAAACATTCATATGTTTATAAAAGTTAAAAGCCAAAAATTCAAAATTATACTCATATAGAGAATGAATTAGAATACTTTATCTAAAGAAAGATAAGCTCTTAATTCCCTAAATTGGTGTCAAGATTATTTGGCTCTGAGTCTTACTGATCTTACCCTTAAACTTTATCAAGTAACTACATTAAGACATTATGTAATCGAGAAACATAAAATATCTTAGTTAAGAGATTGATGTAGGAATGCAAAATTCTTCTATAATGTCATTGAAGCCAAAAGGAATAGAAACAAGAGTCTCCCTACAAACTATTTTCATGATAAAAAATGATTGAAGAACCTTACCTATAAACACTTTAAAGATCTAATGGTATTGAATTGGACATGGAACTTCTACCTGATGACCTTAAAGCTTGTCTAGCTAATACTTGTCCCCTTCAGATTGCACATAATTTGATTATGAATGTTTCTAAAGATGAAATTAAAGAAACCATATTCATTCTCAATTTGGATAAATCTCTCAATCTAGATGGCTTCAATGTATATTTTTTCCAAAGCATATGGGAACTGTCAGTTGATATGGTTACCAAATCAGTGTTAAAATTTTTTAGTAGTAGTCACATACTAATTAAGCTGAACAAGATTCATATATGTATCATCTCTAAAGTATCCAATCCCTCTACTTGCATGATTATAGACCCATTGCCTGCTCCAATGTGATTTATAAGGTAATTTTAAAGATCCTTACTAACAAACTCAAGAAAGTGATGCCTTAAATTCCTTTATCAAAGTGCATATATACATGGAAGAAGTATTAGTGATAATATCTTTCTTAAGAGCTCTTCAAAAGTTACTACACTAAGCAAGCAATTAGGAGTTGTGCTTTAAAGATAGATTCCAAAAAATTTTAACTCCTTAAATTAGAATTTTTTTTATCTATGTACAAACTACTGGCTTTCTTACAGGTTCATTAATTGGATAATGAATTGCATCGCTTCTAACTCTTTCTTAATTTTAATGAATGGGGAGCTAGTAAGAGTCTTTAGAGCTACTCAAGGACTGAGTTAGGGTGATCTCTTATCACCTTATTTATTATCTTTAGTATGGAAACCTTTTCCAGGTAAACAAAGACGAATATATCTAAGGAACCAAGGTTCAAATTTCATCACAAATGCAACAAGTTTAGCATCTTGTTTATAAATGAATTGTTATTATTTTTTTGGTTAATTAGATCGTGATCTTCTATTAAAATCTTTGGAGATTTTTAAATCCATCTCAAGTTTGGTGTTTAACCTAAATAAAAGCTCATTATTTCTATCAGATGGTGCCAATGTCAATATATGTCTGTTAGCAACCTTTAAAGGCCTTAAACATAAAAAATTCCTTTTAAATCAGGTTTCCTATTATAACAAAAAAATCACCTCTCATTGACCCCATTCATAAGAATCTGAGTAGTTGGTGAAATAAGACACTTTCATACAGAGGCAAACTTCAGTTGGTAATCTTTATCCTAATCAATTTTTATACTTAGTACTGCTCTCATTTGTTGCTCCCAAAAGAAATAATGATAAATATTGATAGAATGTTTAGAGACTTTCTACAAAGTGGAATTAACAGTAAGATAAAGGTTCCTAAGATAAGATGGTCATATATTTGTTTTCCTATAGAAAATGGTGGCTTAAGAATCATTTCAATTCATCTTATGAATAAAGTCTTACTTGTTAAAAGGTTATGGAGACTATGCATATATAAAGCAGTTCTATGGTTTAAATGAATTCACCTTTATCTCTTAAAAGAGGAAAGCTTTTGGAATGTTAAGGCAAGGTTTAACACTTCCTGGTCTTTGAAATAGGAGTTACTTGAAAGAGATCTGGTGCAATTATTTATTCCCCAAACTTAACTTTTGACCGTCCTCGGGCAAATCGTCAAAATCAAAATTACAAACCAAAACTTTTATTCATATTCCATTTTTTTACTAATAGATAACCATACGTAAAGATGAATGACTTTCAAAACCTAAAGCAATAACTTAACATTCAAAGCTTCTACTCATGATCAATCAACATTCATTTCCTTTAGAAACTAAGTTATCTAGAGGTAGACTTGGACAAAAGGTGTTTAAACAAGATATTTCCATGGGTACACTCAAACAACATTCATAATCACAACAGTCCATAAATTTGCATATCATTTCATTTCTCCACCACCAAAAGTCACATGCATAATCATGAATCAAAGGACTTTTCTAGGGTAAGGTGAGATGTATTTTTTGTAATGTAACATAAAAGGCATCAAGCTAGTGAAACAAAAGTAACACTCAATGACATATCAAACGTACAAGTTAACATTCATTCAAAATTGGGTACCGTTAGCCATAAAGAATGCAACAACTATGTTTCACATCTCATTTAACTCTCACATCATAAGCCACATTAACATAACACAAAAAGTACCCCATCCAAAACAACATCCGCCTCATATGCAATATATTCAAACACCCAATCAATACAACTTAAGGAGGATAAACTATTAATTAACAACTTTTCGTAACAATTGTATTTCCTCCATGATACTTTTATTCAAACTCACATTTTTCTTTTTTATTTCTTCTTTTTCAAAAATAAAAGTGATAGAAGCTACATCAACATAGGATTCATAACATGGAATTATAACAAATATAACCAACCCACATGTATGTATACCCACACACTTAAGCTTTTGTATAATCATATTCATCAAGAATTAACAAATGCTCCAATAGCTTTAAGACTTTGGTAAGTCATTTGGTTAGGTGCATGTAATGTGGTTTATACAAATGAAAAGGTCAATAAAGCTCAAAGGGGGTTAGTAAAGAAAAATTCACATAAATGGGTAGGCTATTTGGCTAATGTATCTCGTAATCAACAAAGAATGCCTAATCATTTTCATAAAAATGCATGTGATAAAAATGTGGTCTCGAATAGAAAATCAATGCAAAGTAAGGATGTATATTTCATAAAGGTAACACATAACAAAAGACAGTGAGACTAATATGAATGTGTCAGTCTAATATGGTTCAAAACCTCATTGGTTTTTGTCTACCACTAGTCACTGCTCTTCTAAGAATAATGCACATTAACCAATCACAAGAGTAAAAGCATATGCTAAGTTTGCCATGAACTTTTATAGTCAATTCACACTCTAATTATGACTAAATAATCTTAAAAGAAATAGAAAATAAGAAAATTTTATTTTGTTTGTTTGATTTTGAAAACCACCTAAGTCACATTACAAACAATTAAGCTCAAAAACATGCATAAAAACTAAGATCCTCACCCCCACACTTAAAACTTACATTGTCCCCAATGTAACATCAAATGTAAGAAATGGAGCATTTTTAAAAAATAGCGATTACGAAAACGTAAAGAAATAGAAATTGACTTCCATCGAGTTGCCTCCCAAGCAACGCCTTTGTTTATTGTCATTGGCGCGACCTCCAGTTGTGTGCATCAAGTGACACTAGTCACATCCTCCAACATCAAAACCTCTAAATACTTCGTTTGGAAGCATTCATAATATGGCTTTAAGCGATAATCATTCACTCTGAATGTCCTAATAGTTTTGAGGCTCCATATCTCTACTGTACTAAAAGGAAAGACATAAGTGATAACAAACGGACCAACCTAATAGGAACGCAACTTACCTGGAAAGAATTTGAGTTTGGAAGGATATAGTAACACTTTCTAGCCCAACGAGAAGTTTTTTCTCGAAATCATCTTATCATGAAAAGCTTTCGTCCTCTCCTTATATATCATTGCATTTTGATATGACTTATTCCTCACCTCTTCCAACTTTTGAAGCTGCAACTTCCTCTGCACTCCCGCATCATCCAAATTCATATTGCATCTTCTAATAGCTCAATATGTTTTATGCTGTAATTCTACCGAAAGATGACATGGTTTCCCAGATATTAGTCTATATAGCGACATCTCAATTAGTGTTTTGTAAGCCGTCCTATAGGCCTATAACGCATCTTCCAGTCTTATGCTCCAATCCTTCCTATTGGGTTGCATGGTTTTCTCCAGGATTAACTTGATTTCTCAATTTAAGATTCAGCTTGCCCATTGGTTTGGGATGGTAAGCAGTAGAAACTTTGTCCATGATGTGATATTTTCTAAACATTGCTTCCATCACACTGTGGCAGAAGTGGGTTCCTCTGTCGCTAACGATGGCTTTTGGTATCACAAACCTAGAAAAATTGTTAGCCTTAACAAAATTTGCAACATTTTTTGCACCGTTAGTCCTGGTGGCTTTGGCTTCCACCCATTTAGAAACATAATCAACTGCAAGCAATATATAAGTAAAGCCAAAAGATGAAGGGAAAGGTTCCTCAAAATCAATGCCCCATACGTAAAAAAATTCACATAAAAGAAAAAAGGTTTGTGGTAATTGATCCTTACAGGACAGGTTACCTGACCGTTGGCATCTATCATAGGATTTGTAGAAGGTATATGTCTCTTTGAACAATGTTGGCCAGTATAAGTCGCTCTTCAGAAATTTATGAGTAGTCTTTTTCACTCCAAGATGTCCTCTGCACACGTATGAATGAAAAAAGGCTAAGATTGGTGATGTTTCATCTTTTGGTACACACGTCCTGATAACTTGATCTATGCAGTGCCTCCAAAGATACGAGTCATCCCATATGTAATACTTCACTCCACTTCGTAGCTTATCCCTCTGATCTTTTGGCAAACCAACAGGTAATTCCTTAGTAACTAAAAAATTGACAATGTCTACATACCATGATGGTGTCACATTGGCAGAAAATAATTGCTAATCCAGAAAGGTTTCTCGCAGAGGGATGTCATCTTCTTCCTTTATCAAATGACTGAGATGCTCTGCCACTATGTTTTCTACCCCCTTCTTATCTCTGATCGCCAAGTCAAATTCTTCAAAAAGGAGAATCCATTTGATTAGCCTTGGTTTTGCTTCTTACTTTGTGAGCAATTATTGTAAAGCTACATAGTCAGAATAAACAATCACTTTTACACCAAGTAAATACGATCGAAATTTTTTCAAAGAAAAAACTACAGATAAGAGTTCTTTTTCAATATTGGAATAATTACATTGTGCTAGGTTTAAAGTCTTTGAAGTATAGTAGATGGCATGCAAAGTTTTTCCCACTCTTTGTCTTAGAACTGCCCCAATTGCATAATCGCTTGCATCACACATGATCTCAAAAGGTAGTTCCAATATGGCGGTTGAATCACCGGTGGGGATGTCAGAAGCTCCTTAATTTTATTGAATGCTTCCTTGTACTTCCCGTCGAACTCAAAGGAGATATCTTGTTGTAGATATTTGCATAGTGGTGCGACTATCTTTGATAAAAACCTGCATACCTAATAAAAGAACGCACTTCCCTCACAGCAGAGGGGTAAGGTAAAGAAGAAATAAGATCAAATTTAGACTTGTCTACTTCAATAACCCTAACAGTTATCACATTGCCTAAAATTATACCTTGATCCACCATAAAATGACATTTTTCCCAATTTAATTCAAGGTTAGTTTTTATACATCTTTCCAAGATAATGGAAAGATTTTGAAGACATTCATCAAAAGAAGATCCATACACACTAAAATCATCCATGAATACCTCAATAATCTTGTCAACATATTTGGAAAAAATGTTTATCATACAACTTTGGAACTTAGCGGGACATAATACGAATGGCATCCTTTGATAACCGAACGTCCCAAATGGGCATGTAAATTTGACCTTCTCCTAATCTTCCATTGTGATTGGGATTTGAAGATAACTTGACAAGCCTTCTAGAAAGCAATAATAATCATAGCCAACCAATATCTCAAGCATCTGATCAATAAAGGGAAGAGGAAAATGATCTTTACGAGTGTTAGAATTTGACTTTCGATAATCAATACATACTCGCCACCCGGTTTGCACTCGAGTGGGAACCAACTCATCTTTCTGGTTTGTCACAACGGTGATTCTAGATTTCTTTGGAACCACCTGGATAACACTTACCCACTTACTATCGGAGATCGAATAGATCACCCCAACATCGAGAAGCTTCAACATCTCCTTCTTGACAACTTCCATCATTGGAGGAATCAGCTTACGCTAAGCTTGCCTTGTGGATTTTGCATCCTCCTCTAACAAAATAAGTTGTATGCATATAGAAAGGCTCATCTTTTGGATATCTGCGATAGTCCACTTGATGGCCTTCTTACGCTCTCTCAACATTCGAACCAACATCTCTTCTAGATTTGAAGTCAACTCCACCGAAATGATAACTAGTAGAGTCTGTTTATCTCCTAATTAGGCTTACTTTGGGTATGTAAGGAGTGGCTTCAATTCCAATTATGGTGTCTGCACATTAGAAGGTAACAACTTCTGGTGAGATTTAGATAGTTTTATAGAAGCCAAATCATACCTTTTTAGAGAGTTTTCCAGTGATTCCAAAAAAGTTGTAATTTCCATAGGCTCTTCTCCCATCTTAACATCAATATTGGCTTCTACTTCCACATCTTTAGTCAAAACTATTTCCAAATGATCCTTGTAACTTAAATTAAACATTTCCTATACCAAAGGATCAATCACATCAATAAAAAAAACACAATGATCATCAGGAGGATATTTCATGGCATCAAAAATATTGAAATGGAATCACTTCCCATCAAATTTCATTGTGAGAGTGCCCTCACAGACATCTATCTTAGTTTGAGCCACATTAAGAAATGGTCTTAGATAAGTATTGAATTACATGAAGTGTCATCATTTATATCCATAACATAGAAATTTGTAAGAAACACTAACTTATTCACTAGCACCAAAACATCCTCAACCACACTATTAGGATAAGCATTATTGCCGTCAATTAGTTGTATGATTACACTCGTTTCTTTCAATAGACCCAAATTCAAATAGGCATAAATAGAACGAGGCATCACATTAATAGAAGCAACCAAATTTAATATAGCTCTATTGATCATAGTATTCCCAATTTTGCAAGGAATGGTAAACATACTTGGATCTCGACATTTTGGAGGCATCTTCTTTTTAAATACTGCAGACACATTCTCACCCATCATTACTTTTTCATCACCTCGTAATTTCCTCTTATGTGTACACAACTCTTCAAGAAATTTGGCATACATTGGTACTTACTTAATTGCCTCTAGCAAAGGTATGTTGACTCCCACTTTTGGAAAGTCTCCAATATCTCTTTGTTTTTCTCCTTATTGTTCGATTTTGTCAATTTTCTCAGAAAAGGTGGAAGATTAGTCTTAATAATATTGGGGTTTTCAAAATTTACTTTCATACTCGATGACAAATTTTCTTCCTTCCCCAATTCATTTTTGATCTCTTCCTCGGTAGCCATCCTTGGTGGAGTTCTCTTGGGACCCTTAATCTCCTTTCCGCTCTTTAGGGTTATAACACTGACATTCTTCGGGTTCAACTCGGGTTAGACGACAATTTTCCTCTAATTTGCTATTCGATACAATTTATCCTTACTGCCATCTGACCCATTGGTTTTTCAAATTATGTATGCTTGATTTTGTTTCCTGTTGGGATTGTTGTACTCCCTATTGAAACAGTTGCAGCTGCTGCTGTAGACTCTGTTGAAATTGGAGATTGTTAGCAGTAAATGTTTTAATAAACTCATCAAGAGATGTACCTGAACTAGACGAGGAAGCTCCTTGTGTTCCCTGAGGCCTTACTTGGAATCCTTGTATTCCTTACGACCGATTTTGGAAATAATTTTGTTGTTTATTCCCTCTATAACTCAAGTTGGGGTGATCCCTCCAACCTGGGTTATTCGTTTGCGAGTACGAGTGATTACGCGTCCTAACGTTACCAAAATAACTAAACTAAACTATAGATAACGATAAGTCTAGGTCGATCCCACAGGGATTAATATCAAATACTTTCCTAAATTATATGTTTAAGCAAATAGGGAGATTTTCAATTTGAAACAAATTAAAAACAAAATAAAATTGAATCTATGAAAATAAATCAAATTAAACTGTAGCAAAATGATAAAGTCGATGAATAAATTGAATACCAATTCATTGGTTTGATCTCAGCCTAAGCACAATTGCACAAATGTCATTGAGTTGTCGTCTTTACTCCTCCTTTTACACTATTGATCGTGAATTAATAACAAGCTATATTAATTCCAGTTTTTCCTTATGTTTTAGTTAATTACGAAGCACTCGTTAATTAACCTTAACTATTGAGAAACTTAGAACAAGCTCTCTAAGTTTATCTAGAAAATATCATTACAATTAAGAAAAATAGGTTAATTTAATTAATAATCACATAGGCACGAACTATTTAACTTAAGCTACATTATTTCTAAAGATTTAGTATCGTTGGTTACTATAAACGATCTTCCACATGATTAATACGTATCACATTCAAGATCTAGCTATGGGTAGTCATAAAAATGATTCAATAGAGCATTAAAACCATCACTATCCAAATACACAATCAATCTATATAAAATAACGTATCGATTTGGAAAGAGAGTACAAAACAATACACAACACTATACGTTTAATATGCTCCTTGGCCTCGATTCCACCTCTAAATCGGCATCAGGTGATTTAGCCTTCCATTTCCTTCTCCAATATCCATGAACCAACTCCAACAGCCTCCATTATAGTTGGAAAATGACGAGAAAATGAAGAAGAGAGTGGTCTGTCCGCTATTGTCTAAGTTTCTCCTCCCATTTTCCAGCAGCCAAACTTTCTATTCACTCTCAGTTTTCACCCTCCTTTTAGCCGAAACTTCCTATTCTTCTCTTATTCAGCAGCTATATTGTTCTCCACTCACAAACACCAGCCCTATTCATTTATTTTTGATCCACTTTACTCACACACACTAGCTTCACTTACGTATATTCAGCCTCTACTAACTCATATTCAGCCTATACTTGTAGTTGTTTCAGCTCGTTTTCTAGCTCACCACCTACACACTAGCCGCACTTATGTTCTTAGCTAGGTTATGTTGAGTTTTTGAACATATGTCACCCCCTTTTTTCACTCCAAGCAATGTTTTCTTCCTAACAAAATATGAAGCACACATGTTTAGCCTCCCACTCCCATCAGCTAACCTTCACACAATATCCACTCCTCCACTCACGTTTCTCTCTCTTATTTTCAGCCCCCTCCTCTACTGTCACATTCTCTCTCTTCTTTTTACTCAAAATCTAGGCTAAAATGTGGCAAATGGAAAACTTTCTTTCAATAGACAGTTGTCCATATAAATCTTATTGGAGAGAGCTATTTTATGGGTGTGGTAACGTAAATCATGGTTGTAATAATTTGGAATAATTATAAAAATCTTATCACAACCATATGGTAGCTAGGCTTTTCATAAGATAAATAGACAAATGTTACGTTGTCATGCTTCAACCCTCCATGTAGCTATTCACCATCCATCATTTAGCCATCATTCTCGACACTTCTCTTAGAGTAAGATATCATGTTATGGTTAAATGGACATGTGATGGTCATGCAAAATCCATGCAAACGTGAGCTGCTTCATTGATTCTCATTCTTGATTTTATTTTTTTTACTTGCTCCAATATTTTTAATTCTTGCTTCATGAAGACAAAGAGTATAGAAATTGAAAAACTTCAATGAGCATGCTTTCGAGTCATTTTAATTCCTTCACTTCCAAAATGTACATAAAATCAAATATGAATCAAAGTGAACATCCTAAGCATTTCTACGGTATTAATTACTAAGTGTAGTGGATCAAATAAACCAACATTTAAACACATATAAAATTCCCCCATACTTAGCTTTTGATCGTCCTCGGGCAAATTGCCAAAATCAAAATCACAAACTAACATTTTTACTTATTTTCGAAATCTTCTAAAAATAGAAAATCATAACTAAAGATGAATGATTTTTAAAACCTATAGACAACTCAACATTCAAAGCTTCTACTCATGATCAATTAACATTTATCATCCCTAGAAACTGAGTAACCTAGAGGTAGATGTGGACATAAGATGTTTAAACAAGATATTTCCATGGGTACACTCAAATTGTTAAGTCAAGAGGATTTCACGTGATTAATTTTGGTGACAATCAAATAATAATAATGTTAGAAATAAATGAACTATTTTGATAAGTGTGTTAAGTATGTAGAAGAAGCGTAAAACACAGAAGAAGTGGAGAACGCAGAAGAAAGGAGAACACAGAAAAAGCAGAAGATACAGAAGAAGTAACAAACAACACAAAAGAAATGAAAACACAGAAGAAGCGCAAAAAACAAAAGCACGGAACACAAAAGAAGTAGAAAACACAGAAGAAGTGCAAAACACAAAAGAAGCACAAAACACAGAAGAAGTAAAAACCACAGAAGAAGTGAAAACACAGCAGAAGCAGAAGATACAGAAGAAGTGAAAACATAGAAGAAGAGGAAAACACAGATGATACAAAGATGAAGATACGCTAGTACGTCGGACAGTTAGTTAGTTGGAGTTAGT
>JANQBM010011133.1:0-12368 GCA_025594535.1 Erythroxylum domingense | reverse complement strand
GTGAAAGTGGCTTAAGGAAATAGCGAATAGAGTTTGAGTTATTTCTGCTTCCCCAATACAGCCTGTGATAGACCACTGTGTAGGAACCTTGTATTATTTCCTAATTTTTTGGACCTTAGAGTCCGAATTAGTGGAAGTAAAAAATATGAAAAAAAATTAACGCTTCTTGAAATTTTAGTTAGACAATGTCTTGATAATGATTTTTTGTGGTTTGAGTATTGGTTGCCAGTCTGTTTCTTACCAGCAAGAGGACATAATTTGGATAGAGATTATATTTTAAAGGGAGATGTTGTTTGTGTAATTTTTATATATAATAAGACTAATGGAATTCTAGTTTCAGGGGGTACAAGAATCATGACATTTTGATCTTTGTAGAGAGAGTTATGATTAAAAGAAGACAACTTGTTAATAAAGAAACATTAGGAAGAAGAGGATGTAAACATTGCACATAAGGTTAGGTTAGCTTGATGTGTCAGGAGACATTGAGCTGAACTAGTAAGTGATTTATTGACCTATTGAAATATGATAGAATAACATCTATGATGATTGATCAAGGAAGAATTTGGTTGTAGTATTAGTGTTGAATGTGTGTTGGGAATTTAATGAATGGATTGGTTATGTTCTGTTTTGATTTTGATGCTTGAAAGACCATATTTGGTGAACTACCAAATGAATGATTTGAATTGGAATTGGAATTAAAGATGAATTGATGAGGAATTAAAGTATCTTTAAGGTATAATTGAGGTATAATTGATGAACTATCTTGAACGTGTCAAAATTTGAAAGAAAAGTGAAAGGAAAGTGAAGGTGAATTTCGGTTCAGCCATCCCACAATTGTGGGAATTGTATTGGTTCCTTCCTATGATCATGGAAATGCTTGGCAATGAGAAAGAATTATGTTTTACGTTCTGGTTGAATCATATAAGGATAAGGCACTATACCTAGTTGTAATTGGACTTGATTGAGATTTAAAATGAACTTAGTTTGATGATGAATCAAGTTAAGTGTTTGAAGAGTTTAGGTTATTAATTGATGTTATAATTTAAGGAATAGATTGTTTGATATCAATGCAAATGAATTTGGGAAGTAGGAGTTATTAATGGTATAAGGATGTTGCCTTGATTGCAAATGTGATTCAAGGGATATGGACAATGTGAATTATTTATAAATGAATGAGAATTTGGGAAATTATGTGAATATAAAGCATTAGAAAAGGATTGGTGATCGTATGATTGATGAATTAAGAGTGATCAAACTTAGCTAAGGTATAAACCTATTTTCAAACAAGTTATGTACAAGTTATAATGAATGAATGGTCCAGACTTGTGAATAAGGATACATACCAGGGATAGTCAATTGAGCATGCATGGAACATGATACATATACATGTGCATGGTTGAATAATTATATGATTGATCAACTTAGTAATGTATGGATTATGTGTGTATTATATGGTATAGATGCACAAGTTGATCGACAACATCCAAACACTGCCAGACCATCAAGGCAATAACTCACTTGGAATATACTGTGAGTTAACCTAGATGTGTAAACTTAATTATATGTATTTTTATGTTTGAGTTATATATGTAGTGAGTTGACCTAGATGTTTCTCACTGTGCTTGAATTGCTCTTGTTTGATTTTTACATATTGAACTATTA
The DNA here is from genome assembly GCA_025594535.1 of Erythroxylum domingense. Taxonomy (NCBI): domain Eukaryota; kingdom Viridiplantae; phylum Streptophyta; class Magnoliopsida; order Malpighiales; family Erythroxylaceae; genus Erythroxylum; species Erythroxylum domingense. Next base: position 10,706 of record JANQBM010011133.1, on the reverse strand, counting down.
CTAGTCAGACATTGATTATTCGAGATCATTACTCGGGACTGTATTAGAAGTTCTCATTGTATGTGAATTTGATTCAATAAGTCATGCTTATCATTATTATTGAATGTCAGACCAAGGTCTGATGATAAATGTGAATGGAATAAATGATACTCAACTGAGCTAAATTCCAGACTCTGATCCGATGATTGTGATAAATGACTGTGCACATCAAATGAAACTGATTGATTGCTTATTATATGAGATGATGCATTTCATGACATTGATGTACATGATCAGATAAAGGAGTTGTGACCGAAGTGACCAGCCTAAAATAAGCCCAGTATCCACAAGAGATATAGGTCAGTACCTAAGACAAGCCCGGTATCCACAAGGGATATGGGCCAGTGCTCGAAATAAGCTTGGTATCGACAAGGGATGTTGGTTAGTACCTGAAATAAGCCCGGTATCCACAAAGGATATAGGTCAATTAATAGGCACTCGATCACAATGAAATAAAAACAAAAGTAGAGTCTCATATGCATGACATCCATATCTTTACATTTACCGTGCGAATATTTGAAAAGAATGACTGAATTGCATGGACACAATGATATGCTATGTTTGTGTATATTTGGATGATATAAATAAGATGAAATGAATGATTAGATTATCCTGAAATGATTATATGAAATGCTTGTGTTCATAATGAACTTGTTGGAATATAATGTATATTGCGATCAGGTACTAAATTTTGAATGATGTGATATATGAGATTTGATTCAGAATGATGAAAGATACTAATTGAACTGTGTTATATACTTGTTTGAATGAGCACATCGATGATAGTTCACTCACTGAGTTCACAAATTGATCAAAATTGCAACATTGTTTTTCAAGTTCAGGAGAAATCTAGCTAATCTAGTTGAAGTAACTTTTGCATTTGGATATGGGTCAGTGTCAGGATTAATCATACCTACAAATGTCTTAATTATGTTGTATTAAGAATTGTATCTTTCTATTGTTGTATATTGTACATGTAAATTTTAGATATGTAATAATATTTGAGATTATATATGTTCGTGAATAAAATTGGAACAAATGATTATTGGAATGTTTTATGTTATATGCGATGGATTAAAAAGTAAAAAAATGAATTGATTTAACTGCCTTAACGTGCCATTTTTATAGAGTATGTTCCCGAATATCCTTCAGTATGTCGGATATATGCTTTATAAGAGTGGTATGTTACATGTCCTTGGTGAAAAGTGACAGTATTTAGGACAATCATACCCTCGAGATGCTGGTAAAGGCTCCCCCAAAGACATGCTTATTGCTACTGTGGAAGTTCAGGAGAATACTTCAAGTGTTAAAGGTACAAGGAGTTTGATCGTAGAAGATAATCCTCAACAGAGACTACGCCACTAGTCTCCTAACCCAAGAATGAAATTAGCAATTACAATGAAGGTACTAATGATCAATTCCAACTAGTAATAGGAGCAATATGACTCCAAGAATAAGCAATAAATGTCAATAATAGTCTAGAATGTGAGGGGTTTAAAATGACCAAGAAAGAAAACAACTTTAAGGGATGTTGTCAAGAGGGAGAAGCCCCTAATTGAAGTGTTATTAGAAACAAAAATAAAGTCTGAAAATTTTAGTAAATTGAAGATTTTGGGGACTCATTGAAATATGCTCACTAATCATTCTCATCATACTTTTGGGAGAATTTTTATTTTCTATTATTTAGAGCTCACCCAAATGGATGCTATTAATACTACTGATCAAGTTATTCACTTCAAATTGTGCATCCTATAGGAGAAGGTAGACATTATCATCTCCTTTATTTATGTAAGAAAATTTTCTTTTCAAAGAAGGGACCTTTGGAATAACCTAGTGAATTTTAGCAATATTATTGATAAACATTATTTGTTATATGGTGATTTTAAGACTACACTATACAGATTGGAATCCTAAGGCAACTCTAAGAAATTTTTTAGACAATTTCAAGAATTGTGTGTGGCAAAACTAGGTGTAATATATTTGAAACAATTAGGTCAACAGTTCACATAGTCTAATAAACAAAGTTCTAGCTAGTTTATCAGGAAAAAATTTGATAGAGCATTAGTGAATGCCAGTTGGTTGATTCAGTCCCATGATAGTATTGCTAATTTCAAAGAGCCCTTGTTTTCGAATCACACTCCAATCAAGATTGAAGAGCTATTCCAGAAATCTATCATGTTTTTTTCTTTTAGGATAAATAATTTTTTGGTTAATAAACCTGGATTCACTGATGCATATAGGAAAGGTACTGAAAGTTTATGTAAGGGTATTAAACAATTCATATGTGTTCAAAAGATGAAGGGTATGAAGAAGGAACTCAAACTCCTCAATTCCTTAAAAGGTTATAGTATTGTCACAAAAGGTTATCTTTTTGCGACGAATAATTTTTCGTCGCAAAAAAAAAGTCGGGAAATGCTTCCTTTATTGTAGTGTCAGCCTATTGGACTATCATCACATACTGCTCCGTTTCGACATTGAAGAAGATTATTCTCGATTTTGGATGAAGAGTGTATGGTCTTTCAAATGACTTGTTATAAGAGTATTTAAATGGACAGAGGAATTTTCACTCACCGAAGAATCCCTAATTGTTCCAGTATAGATCAATCTTCCAGCACTGGCGGTTCATATATTATCTAAAGACCCATTTTACTCAATTGGTAAGTTAGTTAGCAATCCTCTAAAAATTGATTACTTCGACAATTACATTAATGAGACTGAGTTTGTCAAGATCTGTGTTAAATAAGATGTATCTAAGTAATTTACTTCTCATTTTTGGATAAAGAACGACAACCATGGTTATTGGCAATCAATTGAATATGAAGTTGTCCCAAGTTTCTGACATCATTGCAAAAGGATAAGCCATATAAAGGAGCATTGTCGAGCATTACATGGTGGAAATTTTGAGCTGAAAAAGAAGTGGGTTCCCAAGCCACAGATAAACTATAAACTTGAGACTTTGTAAGGAATGGAAATTATATCTAGTTCAGCTATAGAATTACTAAGAACAGAAATGTCTGGTTTGAAGATAATGCATAAATAACTTCTTTTAGAGACTAGGGATGATTTACTAAATTTTACACAAGGTAATTCGTTGTCTACTTCTGTCCTAGAGGAGGTGATGCTCTCATTTGGCCCTTTACCTATTCCCGTTTTGGAGAAAGAGATTAATACCTCTTGTCCACTTAGTCAAGTGATTCTACTGACTTTGGTGGTTGGGAATACTATGATCTCTCCTTTGTTTGATGCTGGAATTGGCTCCGAGTACAATGTCGTTTCTACCTCATCGAATTTAAATGTTTGTTCAGCAGGTTTGTCGACTTTGAAATCTAAAGTTATAACTGCGATGTTAACTGTTGTCCCTTCATAAATGGTTGTTTTATCGCCAGCCTCGACAGCTACTTAACCTGCCGAGGTTGTTGGCCTGGACTTACCGATGAATGAGTTTAAGATTATTGTTAGAATTCAGATGAACAAAGGATGTGTGACAGCACATTCGAATATAGTGGATAATCAACTGCATGTAAATGTTAATGTTATGGGATTTGAATCTATGAAAGCTTTGGATATAGCATCGATGTGCTTAATAAAGAATGATGCACCCTCTAAGTTTGGTATCTCTAAGGCATCTCTAATATCAGTTGATCTAATGATAGTTTTGGCAACACCGAGCAAGGTAATTGCTCAAACTTTGACTTCTACACATTATATTATTGGTGTTCAAACTCGGTCCCAACTTCGGACTGCTCAAATTCCTTTTCCAAAGTCTCAATGATTAATGCTCTTTTTTGGAATATTCATGGTTTGTCTAATAAACTTTCAATTCTGAGATTGAAAAAATTGAAGAAAATTCATGCATTGCAAATGGTTGTAGTTGTTGAACCAATGCTTGATTGTCAAATGTTGATGAAACAAGACGCAATTAAACTTTGAAAGGGTGGTTAATAATGCCATACGTCGTGTCTGGGTCTTTTATAATAAGGAGTTTTCTTAGGATATTTTAGGTGAAAATTCTCAGCAGTTGACGTTGAAAGTATGTTATTCTTCGATAAATCAGTCTTTGTGCTTTACTTTTTCTCATGCTTCTTGATATATGGTTTAAGGATGATCTTTATGGGATTCTTTTATGCACGGTACATGCCCTTGGTTATTTTGTGAGGATTTAAATGTATTTCTTTATGAGGAAAAAAAGATTGGTGGTTTGCTTTTTTAGGTTTCTGAGGCAGAGGATTGTCAAAATTTTATGGTTGTCTACTCCCTGGTAGATGCTGGCTATATAGGTTCCCGGTTTATATGGACCAACAATAGAGAAGGTACTCAGAGGATATAGAAATGACTTGATAGGGTTTTGGTGAATCCTGAATGGTTATCCCAGATGACTGTGGTGGTTAAACATTTGAATCGGTTTCAATCTAATAATTCTTCTTTACCTTTGAAACTTACTTTTAACTTTTAAGCTATTAGTAATAGAGCATTCTAGTTCCAGAATGCATGGTGCTTACGAACTGGCTTTTTAGAGATGGTAAAGTAAATTTGGTTACAGTCTTGCCCAAGCTGACCATTACAAGTTTTATATCAAAAAATGCATAAACTGAGAGCAGATCTCAAGTAGTGGAATTACCTAGTGTGTGGCAATTTTGCGCAAAATGTGAGAAAGACTAAAGATGAGGTGCTTATGGAAGAGCATGCCTTTAAGGTAGATGATACTACAAATTCACAAAAGGTTTTGTAATTGGCTAAGGCAAAATATATAAGTGCTTTGCTCGAGGAATAGGCATTCTGGTGATAAAAAGCAAGGGTGAAACGGATGAAGGAGGGAGATGCAAACACAAAATTTTTCCATGCCACAATGAACAAGAGACAAATTCTATCTGCTATTCATTGGATTCGAGGTTCAAACTGGGAAACAGCTAATCCAAATAAAGGGTGAGTTACTTCGAACAATTATTATATGAGGAATCAGTGGATATTAGAGTTATGGATACAAGATAGATCATGTGATTTATCCAGCGGTTTTGTCTTAGGAGAATGGCAAGCTACAATCCCTTCCAGAGAAAGAGGAGATATACTTTACCTTAAAAGAAATGGATGAGGATAGCGCGGTATGGTCGAATGGTTACACAAGCCAATTTTTTATTTTTTACTGGGAGGTGGTTGGTAGTGGTGTAGTTTAAGCATTAAAGGAGATTTTCTCAGGGGGAGATTTGCCAAGATTTTATACCTCTTCGTTTCTTATGTTGATTCCTAAAGTGGTGAATGCATCTCATGTGACACCCACATACCCCCTGGGAGGATATACAAATGCTACACAAAATATAACCAAAATAATCCAAAACATACTAAAGCATTTCCAGAAACTCAAGGAATATACATTTCATTCATCCATAGTTGGGTCATACTACTCATTATAGACAAGCCTTAAATCCAAATCCAAACTGTATTAAGGTTGTTACAAACCATTAAACTAAACACAAAATACAACATGTCCCATTACATTGAAAAATAACTCAAAAATAAATTGAACATTTCCAGAACAAAACACAATCGTCTTGGACACTACAGTTGTCTTTGTCCTGGTCTCAAGTCTTCTTACTAGAACCTACACAGAGGCAAAACCACCGTGCTAAGCATATAGCTTAGTGGGGAATAAACTAAATGGGATATAAGCTAATAACTATTTCTAACAGACATCCAAACTTTCACATATTCAAAAATCACATAAGATTATAAGCAGTGCTTACTTATCCATTTTCAAACTAAACCAAAATATCATGAATCTCATAACAAAACATAACATATCATAACAGGTCACACTTTTGCTTCAGTGCAAAACTCACCAATTTCAAAATATATTATTATAATATCATAACAAAACTTGTCTGTAATAAAATAGAATTTGCTGATTTCAAAGTAGAGCTTATATGTTTCATATCAAAGCTTATCTATATCAGAACTAAGCATTTAACAGAATACAAAACAAGTTAGTATGTTAATCCTTTATATAGAAGTGGGTAATGTTACTAATACAGGAGATACTATGATCAGTATCACAGAATAGGAGAGACTTATGTCTCAATAATAGGAGACACCGAAGTGTTAGTAATAGGAGACACCAAAGTGCCAATAATAGGAGGCACCAAAGTGTCAGTAACAAGAGACACCGAAGTGTCACAGAAGCAGCTGCGGATCCTTCTAGGCATGCCTATTAACCCACAACTAGGACTTATCAGTTTTAAAACAAAACAAGTTCATTTCAAAATTCTCTTATGAGGAAAATATTACAACACATACTAATTTATTCCATTTTGTTCAACTTGACATATTCACTGATTTTCAAACAAACTAACATGTCATACAATTACAAGTATATGAAATAATGCTTCAATAGAGATATTGATTCATCACAAATTATATATATTCACACAAATAGAAAGTACTTCCAACACAATCTTAACTATCAAACTCCTCGGACAACTGATGGTCCGGAATTATCACAATATTATCGCAGAAATTCCCAATTCACAAACATCCATATCCAATTCATAATACATAAGTCTTTGGAACTCATTCATTTATGATCACATCAAGCAATTCAACATTGTAAACTATATATCCTTTATAATATCATCTCAATTAATAATGCATAATTAAACTAATTATTATTCAATTACATCGAATAACAATTTAAGTTCAAATACACCTTAAACAAGTACATTTAAGTCCTATTGTACCCAAAAAAATTAAATTAACCTTATACAGTTCATCAATTGCACAAAATCTCTTTTTTTCTCCTTCCTAACCATCTCCCACAATAGTGGGACAAGTGACCCGAAACCTCCAAACAGTAGTTTTCATAGGACAAGGTTTTGCATCAGTTTTGTATGGTCATTTTGACCTAGGAATTGAGCGTTTTAGACAACATGTTCTTCTAAAAAAATGTTCCTCTATGTATTAAGTTTCAAAAAAATAACGTTAATTCAATTTGGTTCATTATTCCAAGAGTTATACCTAAAATACTACAGACTATTCTCAACCGTGGACAACAACTAGAACTTAACTTCAGGCTAAATTTCAAAACCCTTAGTGATAGAAATCAAATTCAATTACTTCATGAAAGTTGTAGATATATGTTTCTAGTTTAATCTAAATTTACAATCATCTCATTTTGATGTCTACAGGTCAAGATATGGTTAATATACCAATATCTAATCAGTGGAACCACTCCTTCTAATAAGTATCCAATATGTATCAAGTTTCTAACCATAATTCTTCATTAATTAAGTACACATTTGATCCACTTCAAACATCAAACAATACATGTTCTATGATGATACCAAGTTTATTACTCCCTTACCTAACTAAACTTCAAATTCTACTCCAAGAATCTAGTTAAACCAAGCTTCCAAACAACCAGCACATACCTAAGATTAACGTGCAACTTTCAGTATGAACGAAGTAATAATACATAGATTCACAAGACCTACTTGGTAATGGACTTACAAAGCTTCCTAGTGTTAATGATACAAACTCTAGCAAAAGTCCAAAAATTGAGAGAAGATGGGGGGTTTTAGTGGAGCACAAAACAAGAATGAAGAAAGCTGGAATTACTCCAGCAGAAACATGCATAGTCACCAGCTAGGTGTCACTAGCTTAAGATGTCACTTAACATCAAAGCATGAAGCCCACTTGCCCAATATTTAATCTACCATTCATAACACTTTAACTAGGCTACTTGTCCTCATATTATGCTGCCAAATGTCACATTTTAAATGTTCCCAAATGTCAATGTATTAACTATGCCAAATGTCACTAATTCATAGGCCTAGTCATTCTAATTTCCATGCACCAACTTAATTTGTCACTTGATAATTTTCCTAGTCCAAATATATGTTTAAATACCTCAATTCTATAATGGTAACAATTAATTCCAATTCACTAACTATAGTTCATCAACACCAGAATTCAAGTCATATACCTTTCACATCAAATCATAGCACAATTTTAACTCCTATCTCAAATGTACTTTCATGAACATGTATCGTTTCAACTAGGGTATCTTTTAGGGCCTTATGGTTCTCTCCCCTTTAAAAGAATTTCGTCTTCAAAATTCATGCCTGATTAAAATAGTTGAGGATATTGAGCTTTCATATTCTCTTCTGGTTCCTATGTTGCTTCCTCGAGTCTATAGTGATGCCAGAGTACTTTCGACAAGGGTATTTGCTTATTCTTGAGTTGATGGACTTCTTTGGCTAAAATAGATAAAACCCTTCTTCATAAGACAAATCCAGTTTTACTTGAATTTCTTGCATAGGAATCTTATGTGTATATTCAAACTGATATCTTCCCAATATAGAAACATGAAACACTTTGTGCAACTTGGCCAACTCTCCAGGAAGAGCTAATTGATAAGCTACTGGTCTAACTCTCTTAACAATCTTATAAAGACCGATGTATCATGGACTAAGTTTACCTTTTTTCCTAAACTGAAGTGTGTGTTTCTATAGTGATACTTTCAATAACACCTTATCATCTACTTAATATTCAATATCCTTCCTTTTCAGATCAACATAAGACTTCTGCCCATCACTGGAAACTTTCAACCTACATTGAATAACCTAAATTTTTTCTTCAGTATCTCTCACAATATCAAGCCCGGTCATCTTGTTTTTACTCAATTCAGTCCAACACACCGGAGTTCTACACCTTCTATCATACAATGCTTCATAAGGCAACATACCAATGCTAATCTGATAATTATTGTAAGCAAACTCCATTAATGCCAGATAATTATCCCAACTTTCTAGAAACTCTAACACACAACCCTGAAGCATATCTTCTAATTTCTATATAACCCGTTCAGATTATCCATCTTTCTGGGGATGGAAAATAGTACTGAACTTAACTTGAGTACCCAAAGCCTTTTACAAACTTTTCTAGAATCTAGAAGCAAATCGAGGATCACGATTTGAAATAATAGATATCGGTATTCTGTGCAATCTCACTATTTCATTCACATATAAGTCCGCAAGCCTATCCAAAGAATAGTTAGGATGAATAGACAGAAAATTAGTAGACTTGGAGAACTTATCCACAATCACCCATATGGCATTATGCTTCTTTTGAATAAGAGGAAGTCCAGTGACAAAATCCATAGTAATGTTATCCCATTTTTATTGAGGAGTAGAAATAGGATGTAATAAACCAGTTGGAACCTAATATTCAACTTTAACTTGTTGACATGTTAAACTCTTAGCTATGTAATCCACAACATCTCGTTTCATACCTGACCATCAGTAATGCTACTTCAGATCTTGATACATCTAATTTCCAATAGGATGCATAGTGAAAACAGTATTATGAGCCTTAAACAATAACTTCTTTTTCAGTTTAACATTAGTTGGCACACACAACCAATCTTTATAATACAAATCATCATCTCTTTTCACAGAAAAGTTAGGTTGTTTGCCTTCCTGAGTAGCCAAGATAAGTTGTTACAACTTATCATCAACTCTCTGAGCATCGCAAATTTCTTGCCATAAGGTAGGCCTAATTTTTAACTAAGCTATTAAAGCTCCTTCAGATACAAGTCTCCATTCACCATGCTACACTTGCAATGCTGAAATGGTCTTCTGACTCAAGGCATCATCCACGACATTAGCCTTACCTGGATGGTAGTCCACAATACAATCATAGTATTTAAATAGTTCCAACCAACATCGTTATCTCAGATTGAGTTCTTTATGGGTAACAAAATACTTCAGACTCTTATGATCTATGAAAATTCTACACCTTTCACCATACAAGTAATGTCACTAAATTTTCAAGGCAAACAATATTACTACGAGCTCCATATCATGTGTAGGGTAATTCTGTTCATGTGGCTTTAACTGCCTAGAGGCATAAGCAATTACCTTTCCATCCTGCATCAAAATATAACCCAAACCATTCCTAGATGCATCACTAAACATAACTTACTCCTTACTAGAAGTAGGTTTAGCCAATACAGGAGCTTCAGTAAGCTTACTCTTTAGTTGATCAACACTATTCTGACATTTATCAGACCATTCATACTTCACTCTTTTCCGTAACAGTTTTGTAACACCCAAATATTCCCTAGAAGGATATGCAGATGTTACCTAAGATAGAACTTAAACATATCAAAATAACACAAAGCATTGCGAGAATTCAAGTAACCAATCATTAAATTTCCATAAATATTCAACTTTAAACAAAATTTAACTAGCACACTAAATTTATTCGAATACATGCCTCAATTACAACACCATTCTCAATTAAAGTTATTACATTACAAACCCTTAAACAAAATAGTACATACCTGAACATACATTCCAAAACGAAACACAATCCTCGTTAGCCACTATGGTTGTTATTGTCCCAGTTTTCAAACCCTCCTATCTTAACCTACTCGAGGTAAAACCATTGTGCTAAGCATAAAGCTTAATGGGGAACAAACTAAATAGGATATAAGCTAATAACTTTTTTAAATAGACATCATAAAATTCACATATTCAAAATCTCATCAGATTATAAGTAGTATTTACTTATCATTTTCAAACCGAACCAAAATATCATGAATCTCATAACAAAACATAACATATCATAATAGGTTACACATTTGCTTCAGTGCAAAACTCACCAATTTCAAAATA